>JBCEWC010010078.1:0-18043 GCA_038996855.1 Solanum aculeatissimum | reverse complement strand
TTCTCTCTAACCAAATACTCCAAAAAATACAAGCAGGTATCATGATCCAGATCTTCTTAATGGCTTTGCCAACTTTCACTCTAGTCATTTTTCCATATCTAGTATTTTCTACTTTTGGGGTTGATATATTTGAGTTAAGGGTCTTCTGGAAATAGTCTATCTATCTCTGTGAGGTAATGATAAGTCTACCATATTTTACCCTCCCCAGACTCTACTTGTGGGATTTCACTTGGTATGCTGTTGTTGTTGTTGATATTTAACTTTTCAAACAAAATGTCTCTCCTAGTGTTGCCCTCCACTCTGGCCCCTTGGGGAACATCTTCCACTTTGTCCTTTTACCTTCATGATTGTACTTATATGGTACCAAGTTGACACACCAAAGCAGATTATTACCCTTTGGTTTGGAGACCAGAAATGGACAAAGGAAGGAAGAGAAATAAAATGAGGGAAACCAGGAAGAGTGGTAGAAAAGTATTAAGGGGGTGTTTGGATTGACTTTTTTTATGTGGCTTATAAGTTAAAAGCTACAAGTTTGGAACATCCAACTTTTGGCTTTTTTTTTGTACTTTTTCAGTATAAAAGTGCTTAAAATCATTTTTTGTATTACCCAAACACTTCCAAAACTAAAAAAGAGCTTGAAAGCCAAAATTCATTTAAAATAAGTCAATCCAAACGCACACTAACTTTACTTTTTGGGCTGAAAGAGAAAGCATGAAAGAAAGTAAGATTTTTTGTTGATCTAGTGAGAAAATTTTCGGGTCCAAGAGGATTATAATTTCCATTTGGCATACCCAATAAGAGAACAGAAATTTCTAGAACTTTTCATGGCATTTCTTTCTTACCTTCCGACAAAGCACTTAGTGACAAGTACCAGTCATAGATTTTCCCAACATTATCAAGAAAATTAATGAATTACTAAATTTAAACAAGCAATAAATCAGCAATTAAATGGACTTTGTGTAAACACAATAATTGTTTTTTGTTTGTTTGTTTTTAAAGGTAAACAAAATACATCCTTGTAGAACCAAAAGTGGGAAAAAGAACAGTAGTAGACACAAGAATGATACTGACAAAGTCCAAAATCACAAAAAGCACTATTTCACATGGCAATGACACTCAAAGTCCTAACACAAAAGATAGTAAAATCTAGAGTTATCATCACATACGTCATGCTCCAAACAAGTACATAGGGTAAGGCCAAGGAAGTGGAAATCTTAATACCAATCAGAATATCTCCTACCACCTTTTTCCCCGTTTCTCTATATTTACCCCTTTTTTTCCATTTGGCAGAGAGGTCGTAGGTCACCGCCTTCGTTATCAGTGCATACATTCCCGTCAATTTTGATTATAGTATCCTTTTCTTTTGGTCCCAGGTTCCCAAATTTTATTTAAGATCAGATCCCCTGACTAGAGTTGGAAAGAGCTATAGAAAGAGAAAAATGCTGGTTTTTTACATAGCTGTGTCTGTATTTAGAGTTGTACACCAGTTAAAATGAAGATGTGCTCCTTTCATAACAATAGTTTCTCAGAACTGCATTCAAGAGCAGAATGTCACAAAAATGGATAAAGAATGAGCAATACCAAGGTAACAGATTTCCTAGTGACAGAATGTACAAGTAGCAACATATTAATCTTACCTTTCTAAAATAGTCAAGGGCCTCCATACTAACTTTACATAGATCTGCACTAACTTTACATAGTCCTAGTGACAGAATGTACAAGTAGCAACATATTAATCTTACCTTTCTAAAATAGTCAAGGGCCTCTGTACTAACTTTACATAGATCTGCACAAAGCTGGACACCAGTGATGAGGACTCCATGGTGCTTCTCTTTTAGCAAGGCAGCTACAGGGTTAACAAAATTTTCGGCAACATCTGGGACCTTCTTTATAATTCTTATAGAGCAAAGTGCTGCCTACAGTAGACCAAAGTAAAGTGAATAAATATTGGTAACAAACATATACAAGTGTAGTAACAAAAACACATCAGACCACTTCTACTTAAATACACAGAAGAGAATACTTAAAGAATGATGGATTACTTTGAATAATATGCATAAGTCAATCTTGTTCAAGGAACGCCACTGAGAAATAGAAAGAGTGATAAACTAGAATCAGAGCCCAAGAGGGTTGATTTTCTTATATGGCAAACCCCACCCATTACCAAATCTCTCTTCTCCGCGCTCCTATGCAAGAGTCAAAATTGGCCCTTTACTACTTTGCTCCTTGGTGACTTGAACCTCCAACTACACAGTTGGAGGTAGAAGTCCTTTCTCTGGGCTACTCCTTCCTTAGTGGAGCCCTAGATGATAGTTCACAAAGGAAAATTTGATGGTTGACTATGGGAAGTATTCACATAAATGCATGGTTTCCAAAAGGATCTGATAAGATATGCCTAGAAACCTAATGGTAATAGCTACTAATAAAACAACGTATGGTCTGCTTTGGTGACTCCACTAAGACAAAGTAATCTGAGTCTGCTTTCCCCCATATTTAACTTGATTATGGAGTTGGTTTTCTGTTCAGCGATCAACACCAAGCAAGAACATTTAATTGCTTAGGATAATCAGTTGTCAATTTTCATCCATATTTATTCCCAATTCCTACATGAAGTTTCATGATAGCTCTGCTAAAAGGATAATACAAATTTCACCATCTAGGATTGCATAAATGAAGGCTACCATTATAAAGCCTTCATTTCAACATTTTACTAACCAGCAACCTCTGATCTGAAGAACAGTCTCCATATTACTGTTGGTCAAGGAAAAGCCACCTTCTAATCACAAATCCTGAAACTCCTGATAAATTCCTTGTTTCTCACGCACAGATTGGCTCGCACATCCCACAGACATCATAATAAAATTGAGCAAGTTCACTTTTCCTAAAACGACACACGGAAATTCCGATTAAACTATCAGTGTTTCCACACATGCGTTGAGCATTTTGTCTTTTCCTTTTAACTCACCATACCCCCAGTTTTGTACAGACGAACCTCAACTTTAATTGATTCATCAATGAATTCTTTAAGAAATTAATATTTAACAAGTTTGTGCATGCAAGCTTAATCCCATGGAACTTCAACAATTTAAAAGAACTTTATCTATTAGCAAGAGATATAAGACTTACCTTCTTTCGGATATTAGGATCTCTAAACTGAAGTAACCTTTCAACTTCAGGTGCTAAATCACGAGCCATTTCTGCAGAACAAATGTTTCCCAAGGCGCAAAGTGCAAGGCCAACAATATATTGGTTAGTGTGATTAAGATCTCTATTAAAAGTTAAGATATCTCATAAAATCAAATTCCATCTTCCGAATGAAACGACCAGCAATAGCATTTTCTCTTTTTTAATTCTATTTTTCTCTTTTGGGGGAGGACAGATCAACAGGCAACAGCTTATGAATTTTAGTTGTTTTTTGAAAGAAACAAAAGTGAAAATATGCAAAAACCCGTCTCCAGTAATTCTTCCTTCAATCATTTTAATTAAGTCTAATTATTCAAGTGACTTCTACTAATGTAGAGAAGGAAAGAAAACTAAATAGACACCACTATAAAAGAAGTAAGCCTGAAATGGATACTGTTTTATAGAATTTGTAACCAACATGAGAACTTCTTGTCTTTCATCAAGCAGCAACATTAGACCAAGATATCCTATTCGTTTCTCCGGGAATCCCGGAGATGCAATTAACTTCAAGCATTCCATTTGACCAAAATGTGTTGGGTAACCAAGCATGTGAATAAACATTAGTTTTGCAAGGTTACGATGTCGATAATCTGGGTCATTTTCACTGATTGAAGCTCTAATAGCAGCACACTCCTTTCTTACTACGCCACGCTCTTCTGCTGCAGTTTTGCAAGCACGGATAGCACGAATCATGTCCCTGCTTTGGAACAATAAAGGTCCATCATTTTCTTTATCACACATATGCTATCTTATGAACTAAGCATCTTTGGTTAACAAAACAGAATCTGACACACAAACTTAGCATCAGCATCCTTACACTTTCTTTTTCCTATGGGAATGGTTGTGCAAGGATGGAAGAAATAAAATGATATAGTCAGTCAGTAGCTGAAGAGAAATATTGTAATGCAGGTAATTCTGGTTTCCTAAACGCTGTGAGAAAACAATAATCCTTAATGAGTTACACATCTTAGGATCCATCCCCACTGTTGTCCCACCCACCAGAAACAATTCCAAAACTAAATAAAGAGAAATAATAACAGTTCTGTCCTATATCAGATGAAGGCTGTATAAGACAAAGCGGCAGAGGCGCCAACAAAGCTGTAAAACCATCAATTCAGAGGAAACTGAAACCATGTGTATAAGTATTACATGTGACCTGGAATATGTAGAAAACAGAACACGTTTAAATTAAACCAAAATACACTAAAAGTGCTATTATAAAGGAAAACTTTTAGTTCAGTTTGGTTTAATTTAAAACAAGTAACATGCCAACTACCAACCCTTGTGAAAACTAATGGGAGTCCAACGAAGAAGCTAGCAAACTGCCAACTTGGACAAAACTAAAACCACAAGTTTTCAGAATAATGATTAGTCAACATAACAACAACTACTACTACTACTACGCCTCAATTCTAAACAAGTTTGAGTGAGCTGCCAAGCTCATGCAGCCAAGAAATAGTAGCATGCTTCAGTGTAGAAAAGAATAGACAATCACATAGACTCATAAAAAGAACACATTGTTTCATAACTTTGAATCTCTACATTACATTAAGCAAATCCTTACATCTGAGAGATCATTCCTCCATAGATAGTCAAACATCATATACAGATAACCTCAATTTTCATACTTATTGGCCGTATTTTATATTAGCGACCAACAATTTCTTCAAAGCACCATATACTAAATATACAAAGGTTATGGAAAATCCAACATCATAACAAACGGCCATGTGACACTCTCACTTCTAAGACCAAGTCATTGAGGAAAAGGAAAAACCAGTTCTAACAGAAGCCGCCACCAAAGGGTTTGAATACTATGTAAACAAGATATTAAGTAATAAGCTAAAAGTACAGACAACATGACACATTGGGAGAATCCTTCAGTTTGATCTTTCTCTCAGATTGGCATTACAGAACAATCTGGAAATCGGTGAATGCATTTATATGTTTCATTATTTAGCAATCTAGGATTACTGAGAAGCTTCCTGTGCTAACAAAATAATGATGGACAGTCCAATACATATCTTGATATAAACCCCATGTGGGACTATACTGGGTATGTTGTTATCTTGATATATATACAAAAAAGGAACATGCTGATCTTCATTTCTTGTGTATTGTCCAGATTGCAGAGTGTAAGACTCTAGCAATCCAATGATGAGAATTAAAGAAAGAGTCGAGAAAAACAAGCAATTAAATTTAGATTGTCATAAAATTAGTCTTTCTAGTGGTAAAAGACAAAAGCTAAAATTATAACTATCTAGTTAAGAGGTTTAAGGCAACTAATGGTACTAATCACTACAATACTGCATTTTAGAGAGCCACATCACATAACACTTGCATGATATATTGTTTCACAGCTGCACAGGTCATCTACTCAACACCACGTTTCATGGTTTAAAAGATACCTGATCATGGATTTTGAGATTTTGGGTATGTTCGCTATGAAAAAAAAAACTTTCCAATTTTTCCATGCTCAGTTGGTCAAAATCTTTGAAAAACATTCTCTAGGAAAATAAGTTCCTTAAAAATAAGAAAAATGACTTCCCTAATAGAAGTATGGAAAACAAGTTTTACAAGTGGTATTCTACATTGATTGTGTCCTCTCCAACCTCCATCACACCTCATCTTCAGCCCCAGCCCCAGCCCCACCCCCACTTCCCATTGTATTTGTCTAGATCATATACAAATGTTTTTAGGATAATATTTAGTGCTTACATATCAAACATAAGAAAATAAGTAAGACATGCACTTATTTTCCTGGAAAACACTTTCCTTCCAACGGAACACACTCTTTGTGTCCAGTATAGGTATGATCTGTATAACACCAGCAGCATTTTCATTCTAATCAATCATCCAATTCAAATAATTCCTCCTTGCTCTTAACTGAGCCCAGAACCAACTCAGTTCCAGACTTTAAGCTTAAACTATGCAACATCAACCATTTCTGAAATGTTGTGTTTCAGCATAGCACTAAACCGATAAACCCCATGGACAATTTCTTAAAGAAGAAATTGAAGAAATAAACAAAGTGAAAAGACAATAATGAATTCAAGCTTAAATCCCCTATAACCAAGTAACACATTACTGAAAATAGCCCTTAAATAAATGCAACATTAACCCAAACATGGGTACCAATCCATTACCCATAACACAACAACAATCACCCTCAATTCAAAAGCAGTCGGGCCTATTATAGATCCTCTATGAAACAAAGGAATTAGTAGATTTTAGCGGACTTACACAACTAAAGAACAATGACCTTGCGGCAAATGAGGGACTTGGTTCAATACTAACCTGAGACGCGTGCCGGAGGAAAAGGGGTTCATGATTGGGTCCGTCTTGAAACTATGGGAAAGCTCGATCAGATCCAGGAGTGCTGACTTCTTTAACTGTTTACAAGTTGATTTAACACAATCAAATGGAGATCCGGGGAAGATCCAAATGAACGATCTGGGAATCAATTGGCCCGTCTGGATGCGGAAATGAAGAACAAAGAGATGATTTTATGCAAAGAAAGAAAAAAAACATACTGTTGTTTCTCTTTCTCCCCTTTATTATTTTTTGGAGGGGGATTTGGGGGGGTGGGGCAAAATGAAATTATAGCTTATAGATCGATCCAAATCGAAGGATCGAACCAAATAGATTAAATAAATAAATTTTATTTGGTTTTGGTTTTAATTTTTCAAAATTCGATAGTGTTTGGTTCGAAAAAATTAAAGAAATAACCAAACTGAATCGATAAATTCTATTCCTATATTTTACACATAATAGCATAAATGTTCAAGATAAGAATATTTATCTTATCGATTTCATGTATATAAATGTTTGTGACATTTTTGGTTGCACTAGAATGTCACCTCTTCCTTCTAGGCTAAAATGGTGAATGTTAAAACTTTTCTCACAGTAAATTTAATGATTGAAGGTTTCATAATATCAATCGTTCTATCAATTTTTTATTTTGAATAGATCGATATCACTTTTTCTCTATTTTAAAGATATCATTCCTTTTATTTTTGTGTATGGTTAATAACTGAGTAACCGAACCAAATTAAACTGAAACCAATAACAACTAAATCGATAAATGTATATTATAATTGGGTTGGGTTGGGTTGGGTTGATTTTGAGAATTTAAAAACTGAATTAAGTTGGTTTAATTTTGGTTTTGACCAATAACCGACTCAAACCGACCCCTGAACACCCCTAGCTTAAACTTTACTACATTATTATATTCATAATCCATTTTCTATATATATATACACACATACTAGATATCGGTGTCCGCGCTAGCACGGGGTCAATATTTGTTATTTTTTTGTTTTAGTTTAAGTGATATAGATAGGATTTAGAGAGTTGATTAAAATTTTAATATGATTTTTAAATGTTTTAAATTATTAATATTGTGACATAACATATTTTTTAGGAATATTTTAAGTCATTAATTATCATGATTAGTAGTATTTTTAACACAAAAAATAAGACAAGCAAATTACAATGAAAGAACCATAAAAAATTGTGAATATACTCTCAAGTTACATGTTGCCTGCTTGAGCAATTACAATGAAAGAACCATAAAAAGTTACGGATGTACCCTTAAGTTGCTCAAGCAGGCATGTCAACCTACTGCCTACTTGAGCAGATTTAATCATCATGATTAGTAGCATTTTTTAATATAAAAAATAAGACAAACAAATTACAACGGAAGAACCATAAAAAATTACGGATATACCCTCAAGTTGCTCAAGCAGGCATGTCGACTTGTTGCCTTCTTGAGCAGCTTTAATTATCATGATTAGTAACATTTTTTAACACTAAAAATAAGACAAACAAATTACAATAGAAGAACCATAACATGTTTTTTCAAAAAAAATTTAAGTCATTAATTGGTATGCTTAGTAGCATTTTTAACACTTAAAATAAGACAAAAAAATTTAAACTGAAGAACCATAAGAAAATTACGGATGTACCCTTAAGCTGCTCAAGCAGGCACATCAAAGTCCACAAAATATTTTAATTGAGTCGCATATAATAAAGGTAGAGATGAAGCAGACAACTCAAGCAGGCATGTTGACGGAGAGATGCCTACTTTCGCTCTTCTAATAAGTAATAACATATATATGTTGATTGGATCGTATATTGTTTTTTAGCAATTTTTATTTTTTTTTCAATTCTAAATGACACATTTAAGACTAAAAAATTATAAGACAGTTTGGCATATGCTATATATTTTTAATTTAATATCACAAAATTTCAAAAAAAAAATTACTTGTTTAAACTCTGGCTAGATTGGGATGACTCTAAATACTTGTGGCTAGCTAGATTGGGACATACTCATCTTCGATTTGACATGGTTTTGTATTACTCTATCACATATATATTTTTGTATGTTGTTGTTAACTATTTTACACTTGTTATACTTAATATTGGGGATACGTGTTATAGTTTGAGGGATGTGATAGTTATGCTTTGTGGGGCTTTGTGACTCTTGCCATGAGATAAGATATTGATAGATCTTCGAATATACTAGTTGAGCGGATGACTATTCCTATGATTCGAGACCTGGATGACGCAACATGTGGTTTGAGTCCTGGTGGTCATGTCCGTGAGTCCGAGTCCTGGGTGAAGTTTCTCTTGTTTCGAGTTTCAGTGGCCATGTCTGTGAGTTCGAGTCCTTGATGATGTTTTCGAGCACCTATCGATTATTCATGGGTTTGGGACCTGTTGATTATTCTATGGTCTGGGACCCTGTTGATTATTCTGAGGTCGAGGACCCTGTCAATTATTCTTGGGTCTGGGACCCTTTCGATTATTCTTAGGTTTGGGACCTTGTTGATTATTCTTGGGTTTGAGACCCTGTCGATTATTCTTGGGTCTAGACCCTATCAATTATTCTTGGGTCTTGACCCTGTCGATTCTTCTTGGGTCTGGGACCCTGTCAATTATTCTTTGGTCTGGGACCCTGTTGATTATTCTTGGGTTTGAACCCCTGTTGATTGTTCTTGCGTTAGGGACCCCATTGATTATTCTTGGATCCATACACCTATGCACACCCTGATTGTGTGTGGTTGAACCCTCTAGGCTCATGGGGGCTCGGGGGCGTACATGCATAGATATTAAGGTCTTACACCCATGTACAACATTATACATCAGTCCAATGATAATGGTGATATGAGCCTACTCAGGTTTCTTCAGTCAGTATCATTGCACATCACCTGGGTTGTTCAGTTGGGGTTCGATGATTCTCTAGACATGTTTATTCCTTGATCAGAGTTTTGATTTTCTAGTCTTACTGGAGTTCTTTACAGTATTTCACTCAATCGGTCGATGATACCTACTGGGTGCCTTTTACTAGTACTCGCCCCCTATATTTCTACATCTTTCCATGATGTTGGTCCAAGTACTAGCCTTGGTCGCTGAGTTAGGGTTCATGAGCATCCCAGGAGACACTTAGTGAGCACCAATAGCTCTAGACACTTTGCAGTCTCCTTTATTTTGATGGTCGTCTTTTGTATTCAGACATTGGCCTTATACAGTGTAGTGGTTTGTATATGTAAGAGTATTTCTGGTTATGTATATTATTATTATCGTTATGTATATATATTGGTATATGTTTGTATTTGTAGTAGCTCTGTGCAGATGACTTCCAGATTCTGGGTGGGTCGTGTTGGGTTATTCATGTATGTCTAGTGTTGTGTGTTAAAGATTCAGGACGAGTTTGTGGGTTGGGTTGGTTGGCCTTTAGGTAGGATCTAACAAGCGCTATCATGATTGGAATCGGGTCATGACAAGTTGGTATCAGAGCTTAAGGTTCACTGGTCCTATCTGCACAAAGTTGTTGTCTAGTAGAGTCTTGTGGATGGGTGCGGAGACATTTGTGACTTATCTCCAGGAGGCTACGAAATGTTTAGGAAACTTCATGTGTTGTTGATTCCTTTTGTGTGATGTTGTCATTGGTCCTTCGATTTCTGGGAATTTGACTTCGTTCGTTTTTTGCAAATATGGTGCGCAAAGGACTGACTCTGGTTAGGGGTAGGATTGCGCCATTAGTCCCGAATAGAGAGTAGCCTCCGAAGCCCGTCGAGTAGAGACTGGATGCCCCAGCTCCCCCACAGCCGGAGGCACCAGCTTCCCCCGTCGCCTTTGCGGTCACACCTGAGGTGCAAGTGGTTATTGGACAATTCATAGCGGTGCTTGGATCCTTATAAATGGGTGCGGCTCTAGCCCCACCTCCTCCAATTCAGGTACCAACAGAGCCTACTACTTTTGAGGCTTCAGCACAGCCACAGGGAGCCGTACCGTTTCAAGATCAGCAGTTACTTGGATATTTTCTAAGGTTGACTCTGCCAAGGTTTTTGGGAGTTGCGGGAGAGGATGCGCAGGAGTTTCTGATAACATGTATGGAGCGGTTACAGGTATTGAGACTATTGGAGTCTTAGGGTGCGGAGTTCATTGCTTATCAGCTAGATTGGATCGCCCGACAATGATGGTGGACTTATAGAGTCACCAGACCAGCAGATGCAGTACCGGTGAATTGAGTAGAGTTTGTAGAGGCCTTTATGGCTAGGTTTGTGCCCAAGAGTTTTACGGACAAATATCGGGATCAGTTTGTGCGATTTGAGTAGGGGCAGATGATAGTGACACAATATGAGGCTAGACTCCAAGAGCTCTCTCGGTATGCTATACTTATTTTACCTATCGAGGAGGAGCAGATCCATTACTTTGTGTGCGATTGAGGCCACAGTTGAGGATAGGTATGCATTCCCTGGTGACATTAGGCAGGTCTTACGTTGATGTTGTGGATCATTTTTGTTCTTTGGAGCATTTTAGTCACAAGTCCCAATGGAGCAGTGACAAATGTGTTAGGCGCAAGGGAGATTTTAGTGGGTCTCGATCAAGTTTCAGGGTACCGAGTGACAGGCCACTGAGAAGGGTTCAGCAAGGATAGATCAGTCGCCCATTTCAGGCATCATTGCAGGCTTCAGAAAGTAGTCGTCAGGGGTCGGGTACTTTCAGTTAGGGTGGTTCTTTTTATCCTGCCAAGTGTAGATAGAGGGAGAGCGACACCGCTATATTAGGGCCAATTGGGTCATCTTTCACGGGTAGTCAAACATTCAGGACTTCTGGATCGGGATCGGGACAGTATGATCGTAACAATAGAGGCAGGGCCGCTCTGGGTTATTTTGGGTGCGGGGCACCAGACCATTGGGTTAGAGACTGTCCAAAGTGTAAGGTATAGGATCGAGGTTGCAGAGATGACCAGTATAATAATCGTGAGGACCAGCAGGGTTTTGGAGGCCTCTCCAGTTTTATGCAGTTCGAGCATGGGCAAAGTCGAGGTTTGTGACAAGGCTATTACAACTATGATTATTGTATGCTAGCAACCAGCTTCAACATTATTTTACCTAGGTTCCACTTTCTCATATATGTCTGTGTATTATGCTTCTCACGTAAGTGTGAGTCCCGAGCCACTATTGCTGCTCCGTTGACTCGGTTGTCTCGTCAAAGTGTGCCATTTATGTGATTCGATAAGTGTGAGGCTAGTTTTTTTAGGCTAAAGGAGTTATTGACTATTTCTCCTATTCTGACCCTTCTTGTCGAGGGAGAGAGTTTTGTTATGTATTGTGATGCCTCCCGTATTGGATTAGGTTGTGTATTGATGCAGGGGGATCAAGTTATTGCTTATGCTTCTCACCAATTATGGGACCATCAACGTAACTACCCCATACACGACTTAGAGTTGATGGCAATAGTGTTTGCGCTCAAGATCTGGAGACATTATCTATATGGCGTCCATTGTGGCATCTACACAGACCACCAGAGCTTGCAGTACATCATGACTCAGCAGGATTTGAATTCCAGATAGAGGCGGTAGATCGAGCTATTGGCTAATTATGATCTCTCTATTTTAAATCATTCGAGCAGGACTAATGTGGTAGTGAATACCTTAAGTTGGAAGGTGGTGAGTATGGGCAGCCTAGCACATTTGACTATAAAGGAGCGACCCTTAGCTTTGGACATCCAGTCCCTAGCTAACTGGTTAGTCCGATTGGATGTTTCAAATCCCAGTCAGGTGTTGGCCTTAATTGGGGCTCAATCTTCATTGAATGATTAGATTTGGTCCCGATAGTTCTAAGATGAGTCATAGTGGGCCTCAGAATAAAGTTTTACAGGGGGTTAGTTGTCATGACCGAGACATAGGGTCTAGCTGTGACATGACAAATATGACACCCGAAGGCATCCTATCCAAGCCTCGTATTCACATCATAAACATTCATAAGGTAAAAGAGTAAGAGAATGAACAAGCAAAAGTATATAAAAGTAAACTTTCATAGTTCCCCTAGGGAATGTACATCCATCCATAGTCCAAAACATGTCTCTACATCATAGATCTTGGCGGGGACTAGCACATAGCTCACTATCTCACCCTCAAGATGTACATCAAGAAATAAAAGATAAAGTCTCAACAAAAAAAAAGAAACATCATAAGGCCCGTTCCCGAAGCAAGGGAACTCACCAACAGTCTTCAAACTTAATATCCTGAAACTTGCCACGAAATGGAATGACCTCCTCGTTGTTCGTCCCTACATGATTGGGTCATGTATACAAAGAAGCATGTGTTATTACATAGAATGCACTAAGTATGTAGGTACGCCATAAAATAAAGGACACCACAATAATATCAATATGCATAATCATCATCAATAGAATAGGGGTACAATATGCATGCGCATGCAAGTTTAAAATCATATGAAAAAGCATCAAAATAATCCATTTATCATCATTACATACATATGTGGAAATGGGACCATAATCGACATTCATAAGACCATACAAACTATTACATATAATCTCGATATTTACTCTCATCGAGTTAAGAGGAGTATACTTTACCAGGGTAAACTCTATTCTCACCCCATAGGCTCTATCCTAGCACGGTGAGAACTATCATTTGACTCCACCCTTTAGGCTCTATCCTAACACGGTGAGTGTCCATTAAAAGCTATATGGATCCATTAGCGCACCTTTAAGGCATGAAATAAACATCATTCCTTTGGTGACACATAGTTATGGGACTATGGTATCTACCAAAGACCTCTCGGTGCTAAGTCATATCCCACGAAATACTTTAAATCATATATATATATATATATATATATATATATATAACTTTTAACATAGTTCATACTTCATTAAGATCGTGCTTTTGTAATTCATAAATAATCATCACAGCTTTCATGAAAACATTGTATAATATCATAAGAATAGTCCAATTACTTTGCTTTCATCATAGTGAGGGAAGACATTCCCCACCTTAACTTCATCATAAACATTTAGGGTTTTCATCACCCTCTTCTTCATAGCATCATCATTGTCATTGTCATAACTTCATCATTGTCATAAAACATACTTTTACATACTTGAAATCATAATTATGAAACTTCATAGCTTTATCATAAGAGACTATGGCTAAGTGTGAGCTCATGAGCAATTGAGTTAAAATCATGTAATTGGATAGAATTTATAGCAAATCATATATAAAAATCAATTTGGATCATTGGTAAAGGAATCCACATCAAATCCTTAAGCCCTAATCATGCATACTTTAAAATGATATACTTTTGCTTAAAAATTATATACATCATAAAATTCATCATAATTCATGCATAAGTAGTCTTAGTCATCATGTAGAAATCATAATTCATGCATTAGGACTCATAGCTTAAAGACCCATAAGAATCACCATAAAAAAAAGGTTTTTCATGGATGAAACTAATCCATGAATGAATTCCTACATACCTAAAGTAGAATCCTTAAAATTGAGGTGAGAAATTTGAAAAAAGCCTTAGTCAACCTTCAAGCTTTAGCTTCAATGGAACCTTTGACTCAGAGAGAGAAATATTACAAACCCTTGAGAAAAATTTGAGAATTAAAGTCCTTGAATGAATTAGGAATAGTTCTTATAGGTACTCAATCGGTTAGGGTAGTTAGGGGATCTAAAATAACGTAGTTTAGGTCTTAGAAGGATTGGAAAAGTCAAAAACACCCTCCATTAAAAACTGCCGAAGTCGCCCATAAGACCTCTCTTACGGACCATGGAATGAATTACGGCTCGTAAAACATCTTGTATACTAGGGATCTACAAAATTTAAGCTGCTAAAATTGCTGCTTCCAATCCACGAATACACAAATGGCTTGTAGAAACACATACGGGCCATAAGACCCTCTGTGATATACTTCTTTGCTTATCAACCACTAACTTCTTCAACTCAACCAATGTAGGATCCATATATTGCTTCACCTTAACTTCTTCACTCAAAGATGATTTTGCCTCATTTGGTATCAAGATTTCACCATTACTCAAATTATTCACTCTCATACCCAAATAAGCTAAATGGTGCAATTTTTTAACTAACTCTTTATTCCCACTCTCAACGTGTGCCATACTACCCATAGACACTCTACTCAATGCGTCAACCATAATATTAGTGTTACTGGGGTGATACATCACACTCATGTCATAGTCTTTCAAAAGTTCCAACCATCTTTGTTTCCTTAGATCTCTTTGGCTAAACATATATTACAAGCTCTTATGGTTAGTGAATATATGTCACAACCCGGGAGTAGGGTTTAGGAGTGACACAACGAATGGGAACCCGAGAGTCCCCAAACAAGCCTCATAGCATGCATTCACACATCATCGATTTGAAAACACAGATATACATTAAACACATAGTTTTACGGGGCGGGTAAGTATGACTCACTCTATGGGGACATTATAGGGATAGGAATTAACATAAATTGACATAACACATAGCACATAAAACTAATGGATGGGTAAAGAGGACTCAAGCTATGGGGATATCATAGGACTTAGGACTTTCCATATTATTTCATATTATATAGTCATATCATCCATACGTAGTACAAGATCATAGCATCTCCAAATACACTACAATAACCCGAAATTTTTAGAACCTTGTGAAGTTTGATTAAGCTCTGATTTGAACCTATCGTGGTTGGTTAATGATCTTCATGAGTCTCTCTTGAATGATCGTATTCAATGAAATCACATTGGTTAAGTTTTACATGATGTCTTGTGAACGTCCTGACTTTAACTGGCCATAACTCTTAGAACAAATTGAACTGGAGGACCATAACTAATCAAATTGAAGATCTTTGAGTTATCTTTCCAAAGCACTTTGTTTCACTTGATTTGGAGTTCGGATGAAGAAGTTATGGTCTTTTTGGTGGGACTGCCTGCAGAAGGATCCTTTTCTGGAAATCGGCTAAGGCATGCTCCCATGGTAGCCTTCACGGACCGTGTGCCACTTCATGGTCCGTGAAGAGGCCCGTGTGACCTCTCACGAGGCATGGTAAGGTGTTTCGGGGTTGCCTTGACTTAAGGATTGGTTCTATGTATAAGGTTAGCTTTCTAAAAATTGCGTCAATAACGAATGGAGGTTCACGGACTGTGTAAGGCCTCATGGCCCGTGAACCGGTCCATGTGAGGGTGCCAGCCAAGGTTCTTAGCAAAGTGAGGCTTCATGGACCAGTTCATGGTTCGTGTGAAGCCTCACGGACCGTGAGACCTTCCGTGTGGTTGCGGGAGCAAAATTTTTCTAAGTATGGAATTACCGTCTCGGATCTTCGTCGACGAAATATTTTCTAAGTGTCGCCTTATGGTGGAGTTCATGGTCCATGAGACCACTACACGGTCCATGTAGTGGACCATGAGACTGACATTGATAATTTTTCTTACCCATTTCATTAATGATTTAATTGTAATTTTAGTGATCGTTAAGGACATTTTAGTCTTCCTAAGCCCTCCTAAACCCATGAATTTAACCTGTTCACCTTCATTCAATTCAAATTCTTTCAATACTTAGAATTATATTCAAACTCTCTCTTCCAAAGGCTTTCTTCCAAGTGTGAGTTGAAGGTTGGAAATAGAATTCAAGGAAGTCTTCTTCTTCAATTTCTCTTCTCTCTAAAGCTTCTAGTTAATCAAGGTATGTGGGAATTTATTCATGGATCCTTTCAACCATGAAGCCCCAAATTATTTTCTTCAATTGATTTTCATGAAATTATGCTTACTTTAAATATATGAGTGTTTAAATTCATTATTGTTTTGATTAAATTGAAGTATGAGTTGTATTTAATTGTTAATTTTAAAGTGAATTAAGCCCTAAATTGTTGGATTCCATTGGTGTTATGAAGGTTCAATTATGCATGTCCCTTTAAGCTTTAATCTATGCATGGGTAATATTAATTGGGTTTTAATTGTTGATTTAACTTTAAATTACATATGAATTCTCCTTATTATGAGTTTAATTTATGAATTCTAATTGCCCATGCTATTCTCATCATCATTCATGACATTTGCATCCATGAACATGGATTTTATGAAGCTTTTGATGTAGGCTAAGTCCCAAATATGTTTATGACTATACTTTTGAACAAATATGGGTTATGACAAGAATGTGATCACATAATGTCTATGATTTTTCTCTTTGAGCAAATATGGGTGTTTACACCAATATGATTGATTTGAATGGAACTACTCCTATGCATGAAAGTATGACATGAAAACATATTTGGCTTTTTAGCCCAACCTTGCATTGCATTTATTTGAAAGTACTTATCCTTTGTTTGAAAGCATATATATGTATATGTATTCTTGTGGGATGATAGCTTAGCACTGAATGGGATTGGAGTAGTAAGTGGGCTATCCCCAAGGGTCCTATTCCTTTCTCTTGAACTATGTGCTAGCATAGGTATATGGTAACCCTTACCAAAATTACCGGGTTGTAAGGAAGGTGACCATCAAATCAAAATGACCGGGTCGTAAGGTGTGGTGTAGATTACCTTTGGCAAGTAGTCTACTCTCATCCAATGGGATGCCTCATCGAACGGATTCATGTTGTAGCTCACATAGGTTTGAGATATCGGTTATGGTCACATCCCCTCTATATGTAAGTATTTTGTCATTGCATGCATCATGAATTTCATGGCATATTGATATACTATTGTTTTCTATATTCTCTTTCTATATATGTACCCTTGTCATCTAACATTGTTTTACAAGTTGGTCATGTTCATATGCATTGCATGCCCACATACTTAGTGCATTCTATGTACTAACCCATATTTTTCATCTACATGATCTAACCATGTACGGGCCAGAGTTGATATCTATCCACCTTTGGACGGTTAGCTTGGTGATTTCAGATTGTTGGTAGTGGTGAGCCCTTTACTTCAAGGGAAAAACCCACATTCCTCCATCGTATGCTTTGTTATGTCTTTTCTATCTTATGACTTAAGGGTGAGCCTGAGATATGTTGTCACGACCCGAATAGGGGGCCTAGATGTGACATGGCGAAAGAGGACCCAAAGACCCTTGATCAAGTCATCATAGCATCATTACAGTCATTATTGGTTCGGAAACGCGAAAGCTAAGCATGTAGCACATAAGCTCTAAGGGTTTAGGGACTTGGTACTCAAGCTATGGGGACAATACGGGAAAGGGATAGACATTTTTGCACATAGCACATAGTCACACATCATGCTTAACCATACAAGTCATTATAATAACATGGAAACATAAGCCATTACCATAACATGAGACAAAATCATAAACCAAGCGGAAATAACATCATATTACATAGTTGAATATCCAACTTACGAGTCAAACGTACAAGAATAAGATTTGTCCAAAACATGCCTCTAATTAGAAGAGCGGGGCCTCGATAAGATTTGAGGCTCACCCTCAAGTCAAATAAAGCAAATACAAGAAAGTAAGAGAGGTAGATAGACGGTGGCTATTGCCCTTGAACAATAGGGCTCACCACTAGCAAGTCTT
>JBCEWC010010077.1:0-18045 GCA_038996855.1 Solanum aculeatissimum | reverse complement strand
TATTTAAAATTAAAAAAAAATCTCCCCCCCCCCCCCCCCCCCACACAAAAATGCACACAAAAAATTTTAAAAATTATTTTTGAAAAAATTTATTTTTTTACTTCTCTGCAACCCCTACCATCCCACCAGCCCCTTGCCCCCAACCCCCCACACAGAAAAAAATTAAATATTTATTTTTTAAAAATATTTCAAATTATGAAATATTTTTATGTCAGAAATTATTTTCTTAAAAAATATTTTCTACTCTCTAGCTAAAAATAAAAGATATTTTCATTCACTAATCAAACAATAGAAAAAAAAATTCACCCATCAACCAAATATGAGAAAATTAGTTAGAAATTAACGTATTTCTCAGAAAAACATTTTCCTCCATACCAAACACAACCTTGGTATATTTTCTTTATTTTTATGATATTTAGCTTTGATATTCTTTACTTTATTAGAAGTTATATCGAAAACAACTTTTTTACCTTCATAGAATAGGAATGAGTCTGCGCAAGAAATACTCTGTTCAACTCCTACGTGTGAAATAACTAATTATGTTATTATTATTATAATAAAACATAGAGGGAAGAGAAATATCAGTACACTTTTTAGATTTGACATCTCGCAGAGTTAGAATAGAAATTTAATATATAATTTTGATTTAAACTATATATTTCTATCAAGAAAATTAATTTATATATTATAAATGATTAAGTATTTTAGAACTCAATAGCTTAAAATGATTAAAATTTCAAACTCATATATATATTTTAAAGGTCGACTTATCTTTATTTGACATTCCTAAATCATAGTAATAAGAAAAAGTACCATGTTGCTCCCTCCTTCAATTCTCTTTAAACTTTTTGCTGGATTATTTGACTAACTTTAGTTGAATTAGATAAAATTAATTAATTACTTAATTAATATATATATGCACACAACAAATTATATTAAAAGTACATTAGGTGTTGCATCTTTCCCATCTCAAAACAATGAAGCCATGGTATATTTTAAGGAATATTTTGTATTTAATTAAGAAGAGAAACCTTAAATTCATCAGCTTATGCCACAAAGTATAAAAGGCTGACCCATTTTTTAAATTTAATTATGTAATAAGAGAAAACATTAATAGAGCATTGGTCCCCCTATAATTGAAAGTATTTAAGTTTAGTCTTTGTGATATATGATTAGACACTATTAATCTTCAATTATTTGAATGTGCACTTAATTTGATACTATAACTTATGAATTTTCACAAATTTTTAGAATTATTAATCTTTTCACTGTTTAATTTATCTATACGTTATGTTAAATTTGTATTGTTACTTTGCAATTGATATAAAAAAATTAAAATGCTCATTGAATTAATTAAATTAAAGATTAAACATGCTAAATCATATATCACAAAGACTAAATTAAAATTTATCAATACCCAAAGAAGCAAAAATGTTGTTCCCAATTCATTTCGATTTAAATTTCAATTGTCGTCTTTTTAATGGAATGAGTTCATCTGTTACTATTAGTCAAAAATAGTTAAATGCATGTTCATCTAGTTATTTTTCTGGTCAATGCATATAGCCGTTAAAGTTGTCACTAAATTTTATTTTTACACTTGAATTATCACTTGTTGTAATTGAATAATTAAATACATGATAACGTATTACTTTTAAACACGCTTGATTCAAATTTTGGAAAAGAAATTATGAGTAGGTTTTTGGTAAATTAACCACTTAAAATAACATTACATTCTTTAATTACATGCATTAATCTCACTAAACGGTAATACCTCAGGCCCTATCCAGACCTCTTTCCAACTTTTCTTTATAACAATCATCTCTCCTGTGTTTAACAGAAATATTTTATCATGTGTTCAGATATTCAATTGAAAGAAACGATAGTTGGGGAAATTTACGCAGAATGGACATTGCAAACCAACAAAAGGATGGTGACACAAAAGAAAGGGAAAAAAGGTAAGGGAGTTGTTTGTAAGATACGTTGCTTGTGCTGGTAGAATTATGTCACTTTATTGCAGTAGAAGCTCTGCATAATTAATATCTCATATTCACACTTGCTACTATTTTGCTTTTGGGCCATGCTACCTAGCTGCCAATTAGCCATTTAAATGCACCTAAATTCTTGGCATGGTGGCTGCTTTCTGCATGTGCTCTCATCTACTATTGAAAGCTCTTCCTATTTCAATCACCTACTGTTAAATTGGACATTTTTTTAAAGAGTTGTGTTATTATATGTTCCAATATACATTGTACACGTACGATATTTCAATTGGAGTTTTCCATACTCTTCATTTTTTTTAATCCCATATGTGAAAGAGTAGAATGGAAGAATATATTCATGTAAAGTAGTTTTACTAAAATAAACTAGATCAACTCATTCTATCGATCGTTACGAATTCGCTCCGAACCTTGTCAATGTAGGTGTTGGGGTAGGATTGACATTGGTTTAATCGATCACTACAACAACAACATAACCAGTGAAATCCCACAAGTGAGATCTGGGGAGGGTAGAATGTACGTAGACCTTAGCACTACCTCATAGAGACAGAGAGGTTGTTTCCTGGGAATCATCGTCTCAAAAACCCATAAGCAGAATAAACTAGATATAGAAAAAAAGAAAGGAAACAGAAAGAGCGACTAATAACGAAAAACACATAATAGTCTGAAAATACGATACAATTAACAAAGATAGGATGGATAATGACAACACAGGATACCCCACGGCCAGACATCAACTTAACCCTACTAACTTATTAGTATGCTACTCTGATTGTCGACCTCCACTCCTTCTATCTAAGGTCATGTCATCGGTGAGATCAAGTTTCACCATATCTTGCCTGATCACCTCCTCCCAATACTTTTTTGGTCTACCTCTACTCCTTCGAGTAACTCCTAAATCCAACCTCTCGCACCTGACTAATAGGAGCATCAGTACTTCTTTGCTGCACATGTCCAAACCATTGTGGGTTACTTCACTAACGTTGCATCTAATATAGAAATATTGGCTCAAGACATTATCTCACCCACCCCTTCTTACCCAAAAATTAGGGATACTCTACGTTAATTCTTAAATCGATAACCATCTTGCTTGTGGTTTTCTTGATTGCCAACTAATTTGGTTAATATTTTGAGTGTGTATATTCATCATAATTTCATTTCTTTCGACGGAATTAATTAGAAGGTGGTGGTTCTAAATAACTTCACCCCTATGCCTCTTTTAAACGTCTTTACTTCTTTACACATGCATCATTCAAGAAGTCTTATAAATTTAGTGAAAGAATACTCATCTACAAGAAATTAGCTATCAATATAATAGAAAAAGTAACATGTTGGGTTCTATTGATTAACATTTTAATATGGGAGAGGCTACTAGTTTTCTTAAAGAAATAATTTAATTCACCCGGTATTCAATATCCACTTTGAAATTCGACTAATCTGAATTTGTGTCGACAATTCCATTTTAGAATGGCAAAAAATACACACGACATATTGGGATCCGTCGTTTCGCTCCATTATTCTTGGGATAAATTTACAAAAACAATTAAATTAGTCGTTACATGTATTTCAATTATCATAGAATACGTACATTATTAATTGATGTACAGTCGTACGTAAATTATTTGCTACTTTGGATAATTAATGGAATTTGTTGATTAACAGGTCGATTAATCATATGTTTGGTGAAATGGACCTACGAAATAAATCACAATTTTTTTGAAAACTACAGCTGGTCCAATTCCCCAAAGAATCATGTGGGAGAAGGTGGTGATTGACCCATACAGCCAAGATTCATGTGATGCAACATGGGAGTTTTCTCACCAGATAAACAAAAAGAAACTATTAGATCCCTATAAAAATTAATATTATAGATGCTAAAAGCAAAAATATATACGTGAAGGTTTTCAGTGAGGAAATATCTTTTTTCCTGTTTTCATTCGGGGTTCGATATTCATATTAGTGTTTGACTAATTCAAAGTCATGACACATAAATAGGACTTATTTCGGGTGGAAACATTTCTTATCAAAGATTTTTTTTCATATCAAAGGACTCAAACCTGAAACTTTTAGTTAAGAAAAGACTAACTGCATTGCATCTTTGATGATCGAAAAATATAATGATCATACGTGAGAAAATAATACACTCTCGTAAAAATGTTAAATTTTGAAGAAGATTAATTAAAATCAGCTATATCTAAACTTTGAGGGTATATGTGAATGAATGAGAATGTTAGTACATGGGTAATTTTTGCAATTGTGAAATTGAGCAAAGTAAAAAAATTCATTTTGGTCCAACTCAATCTTAAAAGAAGCCAACTTAAGAGGAAAATATACCATTTTTTCTTAAACCATTGATGTCAGACTATCTTTACACCCTTTCTCACATCTAGAATTGGACATTTGGAGCCTGACAATTAGGGCCAACATCTGGAGACAATATTGAGATGAGTCCTATTCTGATATCATCATGATAAGTAAATGACTTTTATGCCTAACTAAATTCAAAACATAAAAATTGTCCAAATCATATTAAAAAAACCATTCATCTATTAAAGAATTGTTATGAAACTCTTCGCAAATAATAAGCTACGAAAATGAAAAGTATAGTTTTAACGTCAATACAAATTATATATATCATGGTTGTAGTACATATTCAAAATGATCAAAGCTATTATATTTCAGAACGAAAATTGATCCTTGAAGGCGTCCAAGGTGAAAGTAAAATCTCCTTAATATTAGTCACAACTCCTTTATCAAAAGGATTTTTAGTGCTTCCATACTGCTGCCTAAAATTCTCATAAGCTGTCTGCAACAATAAACCAAAAAAAAAAAAATCATACAGAGGATGTTAATTTTCAGTACATATGAGTTAAGTTCCTACCAAAAATTAATATACATAACTTATAATCTGGATTAATCGGGTCAGTATGTTATGAATACTAAATAATAAGATGAAAAGGAACTTATAGAAATGTAGTATAACATGTTATTATAATAACATATAATCTATATTACTTTCCATGTTGATTACTATTTTCAAATTTATGATTAATTACATACAGTTATCATTTAAAGAATTTAATAATTCATTTACATTGTCGGCACATTAAAAAATTAAACTCAATCATTGTGTGTCCTAATTTTAGCTTCTTTTAGTCATTGAACTATTATCCTAAGAATAGTAATGGCAGTTGAATAGACCGGCGGGTCGAAAATAGATCAAAATAAAATGAATAATAATTTGATCGCTCATATTTCATAGAGATAAAAGCGGTTTAGGTGACGACAAAAGGAGATTCGATAAAAGAGTCATATTAGAAAATGATACTTAACTTTAGAATTCAATATCAACTCATAATTGATTTGCAATAAGAAACATTCCACTTTATCTGCTGCATTATACTCAAAGTCAAAGTACAATTCACCAAGACCCGACCAAGGAACAAGGAACTGAGCCCAACTCTAGGACCCGACCTTGGGAGGAGAGTTGGCCCCATTACCCATTTAAGTGTCAAATATGGGCTGAAACTCAAATTTTATCCATTTACAAAAATCACTACTCAACCCACTAAAACATTGATAAATTGGACGAGTTAATCAAACAAACAAAATATGGGTTGCACTACCCGAAACAATACATTTGATATTACTAAATGATATGTAAAATTGAGACAAACCTGATTCGTAACGATGAGATACACATGATAACAAGTCAATCCACCAACAAAACACGCACAAACAAAACCAAAACATGCCAACGCCAATGTCTCCGGGCAATCTCGAACCAAACCATTGTCATTGCCACCATTCTTTTGTTGAATCTTTAGACATGAGAAACCAAATACGTACACGAAGTAAACATTTGCCATAACCAATAGCAACACATATAGTCGATAATTCCTCTGCATAAACAGAATTAAAAAAATAATAATTAGCTGCAAAATATATTTATTTATGGATGGTAGATTAAAAAAATTTGACTAACCAGTCCAATGCATTGACCAATCCAAGGGCAATGATGGTCAAATTTATCGACACAATTGTCACACACAACGCAATGGCAGGTCCTAGGCGGACGATATATGTTACATACACGGCAGAATTTTAATTTCAATTCCAAATCATTTACGAACACTCTTTTGCTTCTTACTCTCCCATTTTGCGTGGTATCATTGTTTCTCGGAATAATTCCAGGATCAATGACACTAACCATTACTAAGTTTGCGAAAACCTGCAATATTATCACAAAAATTATCATATAAGAAATGAATAAAATTGAGTACTAGAATGTAAAGTAACTCACAATTAAGGTCAATAACACGCAGAAACTGATTATGATGCTGGAATTTTTTGATAAATCCTTTGCAACATAAACAGAAAAAACCAAACTTGATAGACTAATAGAGACTATAGTTAAAAGCAACCGTCTTGGATCCGGCCCACATATCAGTAACCCTTTGAAATAAAATACCTGCACAATTGGAACAATTCAATTCACATTTAGAACAAGTAGATTTTTTACTCTTCTCTATTTGTTAAGTGAATGAAATCGAACACAAACAGCAGTAACATACATACGTTTTTTCCTGGCCAAACGTGATAAAGTCTGACTCGTTTGATTTGATCTCCGCGATGATTTTGTGTTATGCTCTCTTCGTTAGGCTTCCTAATTCCAACAATCTTACACCATAAGGTGAATATTTTTTCCTTAAATTTGGCAAAAAAATCAATCTCAACTTTCTCTATCGACGAATTATGTGATTCAGTTGTTTCAATAAGCGTATCCACTGGTGAAACTTCTGGAGTCGTTTCGTTTTCTTCAATAATTAGTTGCACGGAAGCCATTATTCATTTGTGCAATGAAAAGTTCAAAGGCGGGTGTTAAGAATTTGAAATATCATCAGTAACTAACTTCTGAAAAAAACTGAATTTTGAGCTTGGGCCTACTTGTTGGGCCAGATTAACTTTGGGCTTGGACCTTATAATTTAGGCCTAATTTAATTCAATTTTGAAGTGGCATGTACAAATGGCCAAGTTTAGGATCACTATTTAATCCATAGCTAAACTATATACAATTTTTATAAATTTAGCCGCTTAGAATCAACTTAGTGTAACTGGTTTGCCTAGAAATATACAGTCATATTTTTCCATTGCGACTTATATTTTCTGTCATCGCTCGCAAACTTATGGGATTGAAATTGTAAAAACTCGAGTCCAAGTTTACCAACTTCAAACTTATATCAAGTTGAAACTAGACAAATTTAATTTCAAAAGTATGTTTGAAGTTTGCAAGTGCTTGTGCAAGCGAGTTTCAAATGTTTTTGTCTCAAGTTTGATTTGACAGTGTGCTAATTGACAATTCAAACTTTAAACATTTTATACAATAACAACATTAATAACATATTCAATATAATTCCACAAATGAAAGTTTGAAAAGGGTAAAGTATACACAAATCTTATCTCTACCATGTGGAGGTAGAGAGATTAATTTCAAAAGATCATCAAATTAAAATAATTGTGAACTAGACAATGAAGAAAACAGGACAATTAATACAAAAAAACAATACAATGCATAAAAAAAGGGTATACGAATTATATATGATAACAAATATCAAAAAGTAAGAAATTACATAAGGTAAACTTTTAGACATTTTATACATGTGTTATATAATTTAAGAAATTTGGATATAAGTTAAATAGTAATCTAAAAACTGGCTACGGAGTACAATTGCTACAATTTAGAAGTTGAGCCAGAGCCCAGACATTTTTTCCACAGCGAGGACGAGCCGCCACAACAAGTATAAAATTCCGATTTCAAATTGCACAGTGAAAAGTACCTAACAAAAAGGGGAAGAAGAATCAGAGAATCATTGAAATGGAGAACAAGGAAAGTTTGAAACTTGTTATTAAACTCACCATAGCTACTTGCCTTACAGTAGCCATTTCCATATGCATAGCAAAAAGCTACCACAAAGTTCGAAAACACAACAGGAAGAAGCAACAAAAGAAGCATTCCTGTTATCTTAATGCTGAAATCAAACCTCAATCTTCTTTCAAACGAGTTCTTGCTGATAATTCCTATTCTCAATTCAAACACCTCAAGCTTGACAACAGCAATGGTACTACAATACAATTTATCTATTTTTTTTAATTCTTTTTTTCAAACCCTAGGTGAATGATTGTTAATGTATGTGATAGAGGATTTTACGAATTTGCATCCGTATAAGGCCGAGATTGCCGAGTTGATGAAGAGTTCAAATGTTGAATTTTTGGAGCATTTTGGTGGAAATTTTGAAGATTTTACAATGCGTGAATCATATGTATGGGTTGAGAGTGAAGCTCAATTGCGGGAGCTTGTGGAGGTGTTGAGTAAAGAGAGAGTGTTTGCAGTTGATACTGAGCAGCATAGTTTGAGATCATTTTTAGGCTTCACAGCTCTAGTTCAGGTTTATTCTTCTCTTTATTAATCATTTGCTTTGCCTTGTTTGCAGTACTTGCTCTAATAGTAACCATTTTTGTGTCATGCTTAAAGTGTCCTAAAATGTCCCTGGCGGAAATCAAAGTTTTTTACTGAGATTCATGTCATTGATCAATGCATTTGCATTGTTGTCAACTTTAATCACTCAAAATTGTATTGAATGCTCCACTTCCCTGCCTCTATCCCTGCTGCCTTCTCCTGTTACCATAAGTTATCTACATCCCAACCAAACACTTTGAAATGATTTTCTCAGGAAAAACAATTTATATCATCATTATGTACCTTTTGCATGTTCTGAGCAGATATCAACTGGAAGGGAAGATTATCTTGTAGATACAATAGCTCTCCATGATGTAATGGCAATTCTTCGGCCTGTATTTGCCAATCCAGAAATTTGCAAGGTGTCCTTTTTAATTTATGTGCTGATTAATGGTTATGCTTCTTATTTAATATATTAATTGCAAGCTGGTAACTCATCACTTACTAGAAAGGTATCTCACAATCCATACCTGTGGTGCATAGTTCTTATCAGAAAAGCTAATGTTTTGCTTCTTCGTAATACTCCCTCCATACATGTTATTAGTCCATGTTTGACTAGGCACACTCCTTTAGAAGCACCAAATAAAATGGTAAATTTATTATATCACCCCTGATTGTTACAAAACAGAGACCAATATGAGATTTCTAGAAGATGGATGCACCATTAAGCACAAGAAGTAAAAAATGTATTAAGTGGGAATTGATCGCTAGTCCTCTAGGTAAATTACTCAATATCCAACCAACTGCGCTATTTAGCCTTTTTATAGCATGGGTACAAGCTGATAATATTACACCAATTTTAGACATATACATAAAGCATCTAGTTTTATGGAGAGACTATGGGTTCACGTGCCCTATTTTTAGTATATAAATTCACCACTGATTATTAGTGTATCTCATTCATTGAGAAATGAATTGGAAGTAGCGAAGTACTTGATGATAAGGGTAAAATAGGTATAAAGTGGTAAGTTATCTTTTGTTTTTTCAAACTAGACAAGTAAAAGTGAATATCTATTTTTAGTATAGTGGACAAGTAAAAGTGGACGGAGCAAGTAGTTCTCAAGTGACTCATCAAAAGGTGTCATTTTCCCTGTTATAGGTATTCCATGGTGCAGATAACGATGTTCTTTGGCTTCAAAGGGATTTCCACATATATGTTGTTAATTTATTTGACACTGCAAAGGTAAGGTGTCAAGTTAATGTATTATTCTTTTGTCTAATGAAGTGAAGATTTTAACTGAAGATACGTACTGTGTTTTTCTTGTGCATGGTTGACAGTGATGTTTCTTATTCAGTTTTAAGCTGCTGTGGTTTTGTTATATTCCAGGCTTGTGATGTGTTGTCTAAACCACAAAGGTCTTTGGCATATTTGCTGGATACATACTGTGGCATTGTCACAAATAAACTATTACAGGTACAGAAAGAAGCTGGTTGGATACATCATTTTCTTTTACATACTCTTCTATTTCCTCCATAGGCAGCTATTGCTATCATACTGTTGATGAGTTGTGATGGATGGATTTTTTTTATTTATATTTCTTTATTATTATCAGTGTCATATTTTTTGGTGGATTTGAATTCTGAGTGGAACTTAGGAATGTAATAGCTTTTCATAGAATTGTGGAAAGGGATACGATAATGATGAGTGGGTTCTAGATTGTATTTATCTCTTTTGAAATGTTACTTAGATTTCCCTTTTTGTCAGACCAGATGCATTAAGACTAATTGTATCCCTTGAAGTAAAGAATTCCTAAAATAATGGTGCTATTAGATGAAAAAATGCAAATTAAGTGATTATGTAGGTAGTGTGACTCTGTGTGACTGCAGCATTGTGCTTCCCTTTATTGCTACCATCTCTTTCTTATATTGGTAACTAAACAAGATTTGCACTTATAACGCCTCTGAGCAGACTGGACTCTTCGAAAAGGAATATAAGACACTGGCTATTTTTCTTTGGAATAGATAACACTCTGGTTTATGAACCTAAAGTGTCTGGCCGTTATCCATGGTTAGCAAACATGATTTTCAGTGAATACATTGGTGATTTGAGCATGTTTCATGCTATACTGTAGTGTTGGTGCACTGCTCTTATAGTTGAGCTGGCAAAATCTTAATCTTAACTACAGTTCTGTTCTTTATCAAAACTTTAGAAAGAAGACTGGAGGCAACGTCCGCTTCCAGCTGAAATGGTGCAATATGCTCGAACTGATGCACACTATTTGATGTACATCGCACATCGTCTTTCTTGCGAGCTCAAACAACAGGATACTGGTATGGATCTCCTCTTATATAAAGAAATATCTTCTACTCTCCTGTCTAATATGTGGAAGTGTATACACTTATTGTCTCTATGAGTGGAAAGCTTGCTGGGATCCTCTCAGTATACACTTCTGCAAACTTGTTAGTTGGATACAAATTATGGTTTGTTGAGCATCTCTGAGGTTGATAGGAGAAAGTGTGTGTTGTTATTCAGCTCTTGTACTATACAAAAAGTCCATGTAGCCAGGTGCTGAAGCAACTCTTTGGTAATACTTATTGAGTTCAAGCCTCTTTCATTTATGAAGGGATATTTTTGCATTTATTAAATCTGTAATCCTAATGTGCAATGAAATTTGAAGGAACTAAAATAGTTCCAGCATTCCAATTTATGACATTCTTTCTATATTGTGACATTCCAAAATATTTAATACCATTTCACTAATGCGATTATTTATATAACCTTCACACGGTTCAAGCATTCACATCTATAAAAATAACCAAATTTAAGTTGTGATTTTTTCTCATCAAGCTAATCGTGTAACTATTGCTTCAATACTTTCTTCCACTATGAGCTTGTTTAATATGCTAGTTAAAGTAGTGCCTTTAAATCCGCGCCAAGTCACATAAAATGGAAGGGAGTACATAGTATAATTTGCATCCTTGCTGGACCTAGTGGTTTAAGGTAACATAGTTTTTTTGAATGTCAGTATAGATTGGTCCTTAGCAATATCTGCAATGCCTGATAATCTGAGTGAAGGATAGTAGATAGTTTGGGGCTTTACTGCTGAAGAACCGGAGAAATCTGTTAAATTTACCAATGTTCATTAATAAGGTCGCATTTCCACTTGGGTGCCCATGAGTACATCATGCTGATAGGAAGTTTGTTCTTCAGAAAAAGATTATAGAATTGTAAGTTTGATTTGCAGAAGTCGTTAGCGAAACAACTATGATGCCAAAGCTTAAGATATAACAATACTATAACTGTGGTTAATGGCTATTTTTCTTTTATCCCATTGGTTATTGCTATAGTTTGACATTCTGGTAGTTGGGCTTCTGTGGTCCAGAACCTATTTAAGTCGCAAAGAAACAAAATTGACACAAATAAGCCATGTTTTTAGAATGTAACTAAAATAGGCTTAGTGTAAATTCTTGTACAAGAGCAAATCCCTTCTTTTGCTGTAATTTTCTTTTTTTTTTGCCTTGCATCTTCTTGATGCCTTTTAATGAAAAGTACTTACTTCATCAAAAAAATAAATAAATAAATTTCCCTTTTATTTAAATTTCCAAACGGTAGACGTTAAATATGGTAACGTCTGATTTTGCTGTAAAACGGAAGAGAAACTTACACTTTATAAAATAATTTTACTCCTTTCTTCTTCATTTTACCAAAAAAGTGTAAAGTGACTTAGGTCGAAAGATATTTTACGAATACCAAAGAAGGGTTGTGGAACCTAGTATTACTTATAATGTTGTGTATAATATTACTAGCCACTAAAGTGATTTTTAAGAAATTAGCTGGAAATACATTTTGTGCATGTATCTTTTTTTAGGAAAAAAATGAATGAAAAAAATATGAAAATATAAATTAGCACAATTGAAAATAAATTAACACAACATGAATCGCTCAGTTATCCAACTTTTTAAAACAACTAAATTACAACAACATACTCAGTGAAATCCCACAATTGGGGTCTGGGGAGGGTAAAATGTACGCAAACCGTACTACTACCTTATAGAGATAGAGAGGTTGTTTCCGAAAGACCCTCATCTCAAAACTATCATCCCCAAACCCTAACACGCGACTTCCAATCCTTTCTATCTAGGGTCATGTCCTCGGTGATACGAAACTGCGCCATATCCTGTCTAATACCTCCCCCCAATACTTTTTTGGTCTAACTCTACCCCTCTGCGTAACCCCTAAATCCAACCTCTCGCACTTCCTAACCGGAGCGTCAACAACACTTCTTCTCTGCATATGCCCAAACTATCGCAGTCTCGCTTCTCTCATTTTGTCTGCCACAGAGGCCACTCCTAACTTCTCTCAAATGATCTCATTCCTAATCTTATCCCCCGATATGTCCACACATCCATCTCAACATTCTCATCTCCGTAACCTGCATCTTCTGAACATGCAAGTTTTTGATTGGCCAACACTCCACTCCATTCCATATAGCAAAGACGGTCTAACCACCATTATGTAAAACTTACCTTTAAGTTTAGGTAGTATCTTCTTATCGCACAATACTCTAGAGGCACACCCCATTTTGTCCATGCTGCCCCAATACGATGTGTGACATCATCATTGATATCGCCACTAATCTGAATGATGGACCCAAGATATTTAAAGTTTTCTCTCTTGGAAAAAAGCAACCAAATTAAATTAATTAAAATAAAATATTACATATGAATTGCTACAAAAATAAATTAACACAATTAAAAGATTCTTCTTAAGTACTTCCACCACATGAAGTATTTCGGGATTGGGGTTTGGGGGACCAGTGTAAGGTGAAGGAGGAAGTTGTAGGGTTGGGGTTTGTGGGGACCATTGCTGTGAAGGAGAAAGTAAACTTTTGGATAAAGTGAGGAAGAAAGGAGTAAAATTATGTTATAAAGTGTAAGTTTTTCTTACACTTCTTACACTTTATAAATTAGATGTACATATTTAACGTCTGCCGTTTGGAGATATATATAAAATGGAGAAAAAAAAATTACACTAAGCCTATTTTAGTTATATTCCAAAAACATGGCATATTTTTGTCAATTTTGTTTCTTTGTCGCTTAAATAGGTTCCGGACTCTTATTTACTGTCTAGAAGATAAAGGATTAACTGTAATAGTTAATTTTCCAAAGGTCTATGAATCTTTTTAGTATGAACTTATGTGTTAGTAGAACATGTAGAGAACTTCTAATGGTTTCTAACCCCAAATTATGGAATATTGGAATGGAGTGGGACAAAATAGAGCTAAATTGATATTGTTGATTCTTATAGCTAGCCCACCTAGCTTGGATTGAGATGTAGTTGTTCTTGTTGTTGTTATAATTTTTCCCAAGGTAATCCTTTAACTAATTGACTCATCTGAAGTATCAAAATCCTGAAGATATTTGTGTAACAGAAAATTCATCACATCTCAGAGACAAGTCCAGTTTTGTTCTTGAGGCCACCCGACGTTCCAATTCAATCTGCTTACAATATTTTTCGAAAGAGTGTGAAACTTACCCAGGAGAGTCTGTTGCATCATCTATAATCTCCCGTTATCATAGTGATCAAGGAAGTTTTATGTTAAGTTCTGATGAGTCGAAGGTACTATTCTTTGTATGCTCTTTTTCTTCTTTAGACAGCTTGATTTCTGAGTGCTGATTACTTCTTTTTTGGTGTTAGTTTCATGAACTTGTGAGGCGATTATGTGCTTGGAGAGATTTAATGGTAAGTGGTATGTGGATCATAATATCTCTTTATCATCATAATGTCGTGTGACAGATTCTGTCAATAAAAAAAAAAATTGTATTATCTATGCACATGAACATTTCTTGTCAACTACTTATGGAGATAGATGATGAGCTAATTGGGGAATTGGCCAGATAAAAAAGGGTTGATATGTTTTCCCCCCTTAAAGAACGGGTTAATATGTGAAAGGGCTTTTCTGTGCTCTTCTCCCCAAGAAGTGGGCAATTTGGTGTTGTGGGTAGCAGAAGGAAAAATCAGTGACTGTTTGGTGATAGTTGAGAGCGTTTTTTATTTTGAAGATTGCTTCAATCGGCTAATAATGTGAGTACTGCAATTGAGTATATTGGGTGAAATATTTTGGTTTTAGATAATAGTAAGGTCACTGTGTTGGAAGAGAAATGAGTACTGATTCTCCAGTGTTTTATTTTTCTCTTTTGTTTAATGCAGTTGCTTCATCTTCTCAATGTTCAGAGACAACTAGTAAGAAAAATCTAAGTAGTTCTAAACATTGAAGGATTGCCATATATGCATTTTGAATACTTTGTTTGTTCTATTAGTTAGAAGTTAATTTCAGAAATTTTGCACATACCTGATTCCTTTTTGCAAGATTCCGTTCAAAATTACCCGCACATTGTTGTTTATTGATCTTTGTATGATTTCAGCAGTAGAGAAAATGTATAGTATATAGCATATATAAGCTACCTGAATGATATTCCATTTATGACAGTCCTTTTCTTTCTTTTTATATAGAGGTTAACATCTCGAGTTGTTCAAGATTTCCATTTTCATAGCTTCACTTGAACATTTATTTGGCACACTTGTTTCTTGAAATCCAATTTCGATTTTTGATATTTTGCTTGGTTCTTTGAGCTTACTTAATTTAATTTGCATCTTTCTAGGCTCGTGTACACGATGAAAGCTTGAGATATGTTTTATCTGAGCATGCCATTATTGCGCTTGCAGCTAAAGTACCTACAACGGAGTTGGATATATGCAACACAATATCAGAAGCCAATCAGAATCTAGACTCCCAGAGTAGTAACAGCTTATTTCAGTCTCTTTCACCTGTAGTTTGCAGTCACTTAGACGACCTCGAGTTCCTGTTTTTAGATGAAACAGGAAAGAATGATGACAACTGTAAGTTGATTCTTCAAAAATGCCTTGGGTCAGATGGGAGTTGTCCTCTTTCTGTATACAACTATGCTTTACTATCCAAAACTAGTTTGAAGATGCCAGTTAGATCTGCTTTCAAGCAAAATGGACTGAAAAATTCCAAGCAATTTGCTAAGAAGGCTTCCCGGAAGTTGTTTGTCCAAAAATTTTCTTGCAAATCTCCTGTTTATCATAATTGTAGGATTTTCGCCAATGACGGAAGATTATTATGTTATTGTGATCGTAGAAAACTTGAATGGTTAGTGAAATATTGGGGTCTTTTTCTAGTCTTCTTCAATGATTGATACTTGCAGTTAATATGGGCTCTGAAACCTTGTTGCAGGTATGTCAGCCGAAATTTGGCAAAACTTATTGAAGAGGACCCTCCTGCTATAATGCTTCTTTTTGAACCTAAAGGTCGCCCTGAAGATGAGGGCAATGATTTTTACATCCAAAGTAAGAGAAATATTTGTGTTGGCTGTGGTGAAGGAAATCACTATTTACGCTATCGAATCATACCTTCATGCTACAGAATGCACTTCCCCGAGCATTTAAAGAGTCATCGCTCTCATGACATTGTCCTTCTTTGTGTGGACTGTCATGAAGTTGCTCATGCTGCAGCTGAGAAATATAAGAGAAAGATAGCTACAGAATTTGGGATACCTCTTTTTGTTCGTCGAATAGTCGATTCTAATCAAAATCAAAATTCATCAGAGTCATCTGTGCCAAAGTTAAATGTAGAGGAGGAAGGAGTATCTCCTTTGCAGTTGCGTACAGCAGCCATGGCGTTACTACGCCATGGTTCAAGAATGCCAGCTAAGCGCCGAGAAGAATTAATAATGGTATGAAACTTAGCATATATTATACATGTACTCTTTGCTCATATAACTCAAGAAATCTTCTATATTGTATTGCTTAATTTGCTAAAAGCCTTAGATTTAAACTGCTCTTATATTTACAACTGCTTGCAGCTATAAATTTTCTTTTTTCTTGGTGATGCGGCCCTGTGCATCGCTTAATGGACCTAGGAAGTGGATAGATCAAGACTTAGCACTGAATTTAGAACTTCAAATGGAATGTATTTTCTGATTACAGACAATGTGTTTGAGAACAAAAGCAGGTCACTTTGTTGCTGGTGCCAACTAGAACAACAACTGTGCCTTAGTCCCAAACAAGTTGGGGTTGGCTATATGAATCCTCACTAAACTTGTTACTGACAATGGGCCAACTAAAATGCTCTTTAGCTTTTAAGTAGAGACAGTTTAACTTTATGAGGAAAAATGTTAGTTTGATAATTCCATATTTGAAAGTCAATGATGACTTATGGTGGTAAAATATTCGATTTTACCACATCTGACTGTATAGACTAATAAATATAATTAAATATCATAGCATACATAGATAACATTGTTGTAATTAATATTAAGACAAGAAATATCAACATAGTTAGACATTACACTTATAAAAGAAGCATATTAGATGTTAAAAGTGCTAAAAGTTGTACCATAGTTCCAAAGCTTTATGATAGGAGACAACTCAGTAGGGCTAATGTCCAGACAGTGCACTTCCATATTTTAAAAAAAAAACACTTCCAATTGAATACAGGCATAGTCAGATTATTTAATAGTATGAATGAATTTCATCCTTCATGTTCCAGTTCTATCAGTATCTACTTTCATAATTGGTTGACAGACCTCCAGGTTCGGTTGTCTGCTATTGACTGTGATGTTGTAAATGTATCATCTTTAATTTGCTTTCATCTTCGATCCCTTCCATTCTTGTTCTTTTTCTAACTCCTTTCCTTTTTCCTTTTGCTGCTCTATTTTATGTGTAGTATTAATTGTTGTTTGATGGTCAATCTATTCACTCAAGAGCAACGACATAACCAGTGTAGTCCCACAAGGTGGTGTCTATGGGGTAGAATGTATGTAGATCTTATCTTGCCCGTATAGTTAAAGAGGTTGTATCTGAAAGACCCTTAGTTCTGGTAACACATATCACAGAGCCTACGGAATAAAAGAGATATAACAAGTACTAGAGGAAGCATCATTAGCCTATAGAAAAGAAACAGTAACAACAAGAAAGTAATGTGATAATGAAAACACAAGACACAGTCGGTAGCAACATAAATCGCTGGACAGAGAACTATGCCAAAAACTGCTAATACTACTGGTAAAGGAGAAACAGGTACGAGGCACCAAACTACCACCAAGCCTAACTCGCATGAATATGAGACAACACTCAACTATTTACTAACCTTCTACCCTAATCCGCGGCCTCGAAGTCCTCTATCTAAGGTCATGTCCTCATGAGCTAAAGATGTGCTATATCTTGTCTAATCACCTCTCCCAATTCTTTTACAGCTTACCTCTACCCTTCCTCACCTGTCATCGCCAACCTCTCACACCTCCTTACTTTGACCTCTACACATGCCCTAACCATTTCAGGCATCACTTCCCTCATCTTGTCTAGCACGGAGGCCACTCCTACCTGGTCCCAGATGTGTTCAATCCTAATCTTATCCTTCCTAGTATGTGTGAGAAATATAGGAGAGAATATTATTGAATTGTTGTCTACATTATTACATTGAAACCCTACTTATAGATACCATATTAAACTCCTTTTCCAACTAGGATACTATAATACAATCCTTTTCCAAATAGGATTCTATATAC
>JBCEWC010010076.1:0-18045 GCA_038996855.1 Solanum aculeatissimum | reverse complement strand
GTTTACGGTAACGAAGCTGTGATTCCTGTCGAGGTTGAGATACCATCTTTGAGAATTATTCAAGAAGCGGAATTGAGTGATACTGAATGGGTGCAAAGCAGGTTTGAACAATTGGCATTGATTGATGGGAGAAGGATCAATGTTGTTTGTCACAGACAACTCTATCATAGTAGAATGACCTGAGCATTTAACAAGAAAGTCAGACCGAGATACTTCTCACCCGAAAAATATATTTTGAAGCGTATCTTCCAAAATCAAGATGAAGCTAAAGGCAAGTTTGCACCAAACTGGCAAGACCCGTACATGGTTCATCGTGTCCTGACTGAAGGAGCACTTATACTCGCCGAAATGGATGGCAAAATCTGGCCTAAGCCTATTAATTCAGATGTCATGAAAAGATATTACATTTAACTTTTGTCTTATGCCCTTTGTACTTGAAACTACGTCAGACCTGATTCCCGTTTAAGAGGGATACATAGGCGCTCCTATGGAGTTCGGTCTTATCATAATAAAATTTTTATTCCCCCCTTCGATTCTAAACTGGGGCAGAATTTTTGAGAGGATCTAAAAAATTCTTCTAAAGAACATATTTCTTATCAGACAAGTAATTGGGGCAGAATTTTTGAGATGGACTCAAAATTTCAACGTGGAAATCACAAAGGACTGGCGTCATCCTGTATCAGAAGCAGTGGGTAATTTGAAGATGCCTCCTCAACTGGATGTTGGGTTTGTCTAAAAATGTGCCACTATCAAAGATTCAACTTTATGTACGGATTTTTTCAATTGTTTTGTTCCCTAAAATTTTTTTATACACGTATATACTGTTTTCAAAATTTCAAATTTTCGTTACATCCCTGCCCAAGTCAAATGCCCGATAGAGGTCTGGACATCAATCAACAGGAGCGTAGCGATCATGGCAAAAGGACAGATCAACCTTCCCCCTCTTTTATAAATTAATAATTTCTTTTTGAATGCAGAATAGATGAGCGCGCCTTTCAATATGGCTTAAAGCCTCCCAGTAAGACAAAATAATCCTCTGCATTGCATGTGCTCGAAACTTTGTATGTGGTTGATATTTGCATTGTATATGCCTGATATTTGCATTATATGTGCCCGATATTTGCATTACATATGCCCGATATTTGCATTACATGTGCCCGAAAAACTTGCATTATGCCTGAAATTTGCATAATATACACTTGAAATTTTGCATATGCCCAAAGTTTGTATAATATATGCTTAAATTTTTGCATATGCTCGAGATTTGCATTATATTAGGTTGGAAAGTTGCATTGTATGTTCCCAAATTTGCATTATATAGGCCCGAGAAGTTACATGTGCTCTAGATCTGTCCTGCATTTGCATTGCATTATGCTCCAAAATTTGCATGATATATACTTAAAAATTTGCATGTGCCCGAAATTCCAAATCGTAGTATGCCCGAAATTATATGTTGTATTTTTTTGGCCCGAAAAATTACATTATATTGATTGACCCACTATGTTTTGCATTACTACCCCTAAGACGTCATAGCCCAAAGGCACCATTTGTCATGGCCTGAGGACATCATTTCATGACCTAGGGATTTAATTTTCGCTTATCATGCCCGTAAGGCGTCATGGTCCAAAGGCATCATCCTTCATAGCCTACGGACATCATTCCATGGCCTAGGGATTTAATGTACGTTTATCATGATCCGAAGGTGTCATCGTCCAAGTGCATCATTTTTCATGGCCTACAAACATCATTTCATTACCTGAGGATATAATTTATGATTAGCATGGCCCCAGACATCATAGCCTAAGACGTCATCCTTATCGTCTTATAACAAATTTCATGGTCTAAGGGGGAACTTGCATCACATTTATATTTATTTCGTTATTTAATATATATATGTTCTGATAATTTTATTTAGTGTTTTTAAAGCCACAGATCGTCAAATTCGTGGATTCCCGCCGGCCGCCCTAAAGATGGACCTTTCGTTCTTCATAATCGTTTGTGTTACCCTTATTTCGTGCGCTTCAACATTCTAAGTCTAGCTACTATCGTTCCTATTTCGGTCCCACACCATTAAGTTTATTTTAGGAATTTCATTCGTTCCTAAATCTAGAACTACACACGACTTGATTCTCGTATAACCAGAGATATATATAGGCGACTTGAAACCGAAGTCTCGGTCGTAACTTTTCACAATCCCTTCATCCTTTTGGTCTCGCCGATAATATTTCATTGGTGGGATAAAATTTGCTACTCCGTCAACTTTCTTTGCTCAACAATTCATTCTTCATTCCCGAGCAAAGAAGGGGCAGCTGTTGACACCCAATTTTGACCGACCTAAACCCCTTTTTAGACCGTCATTTAGTTAAAATAAGTATTTTTAAAACTTGTAAAATAAACAAGTTTATTTCAAATTTTATCCTATAATTACTTATTTTAAATACTTTTGAAAAAAAAATAATAATAAATAATGAATATATTTCATCTTTATCATAAGTTATTTATTTATTTTAATCATTGTTATCATTTATTTTATTATTATTATTATTATTATTTTATTATTATTATTATTATTATTATTTTATTATAATTATTTTTTAATGATAATGATATCAATAGTAAATATTTTTAATATTATTATTATTAGTATTATGTCGACATCACATTTTTTAAATAATATTGTATGTATATGTATACACATATCTTTATATATTATTTGCAATCTGAAATAATAATTTTAGTACATTTAATGTTTTATGTAATAATTTTAAAATATATAGCGTATTTTCTTTACATAACGATTATTACTAAAATATTATGTACTTCTAAATATTATAATTTATTAGGTGACGATCTATTAAATTTTATCCCAAGTTATTCGATTCGTAACCTTTTCTACCAATTTCATTTCAATTCTAGTCGATTTTCTTGAAAATTATTTCAATTCTAGCCAATTTCTTTTACAATTTTCTTTCTGATCTAGCCTAAATTGAGTCAATTTGTGGCTTAATTTAAAATTCTAAGGACAATTTCATTCAATTTAAATCCGGATTGACCCATTTGACCCATAATCTGCCCCATATCTGTGAAATTAATCTTAGCCGTTCATCTATCTTAATCCAACGACCCATATTAATTTTCTTTTAATTTCCTTTTTTAGTTTTTTAACACCCCCAAACCCTAATTGCCCACTTTCTCTCCTCTCTCTAGCCCCTCTCTCTCTCTTCCATTAGAGAGAGGGTTGCACCTCCACCGGCAACCACCAGTGGAGACCTCCAACGCCGAACAACCCTCTCTCGCCGGGAAACCATCTTCGGCTTCGCTACCCCCAAACTCCGAACCAGACGTCGCCATCGGCGAGGAACCCCTTTCAACCCTCTCTTCTTCCTCTCTTCTCCAACGTCGGAAAACTCCCTCCATCGGCGACCCCTCATCTCCCTCTCCCTCCGTCCGAAAACCCTCCAACGCCGGCCCCCCCTCTGTTCTTCTCTCTCTCCTCTGCCAGACGACGACCCTTCTCCCTCCGTCCGACAACAACCAAAACGATACCAGACGCTCCCCCTTTTGCTCCGTCTCTTCTCTCTTCGCCGGCAACCATGAAACCACGTCGACCGGCCACGACCACCAAATCGAGACCAACCAGACAACCCCTAAACACCAGAAATCAGACACCCCTCGCCCCGCTTTTTGGCATTCCAAAACTTGGTCAAGATTCAACTGCAATTCAGAATTCGTCACGAGTTCGGTTTGAATTTCTTTCCTCTCCCTAGCATACTCTTGCTTATTTTTTTTTTTACATTACAAGACTTAGATTAGTCTATTTCCCATAAAGTAAAGTATTTTCCAAGTTTGTTAATTTCAATTAGCATCGTCTGAAACATAGCATACCATATTGTCCGTTCGGTGGCCCCATTCGATTTGAAATTGCAGAATATTGAAGAAAATTGATATTTGCCTTGTTCAATTGTTATTTCAGATTTTTGCTTGTCCTAGTTATGGTTAATTTGTCATAAATTAGTATGAGTTTAATTCGATAATCCCTAAATTTTGTGATCTAGGCTAATTTTTCTCTTGATTGATTATATGATTGTTTGGATCATCTCACTGCTGAAATTATTATTATTACTATTTTCTTAATTCAATCCGTGATAAAATATTATCTTTATTTATCTGCACATACCCAAATCTGATCCGATTGTTTCCTTTTTGAAATAAATTTTGTCCAAATTAAGTTAAATCATTGCCATAACTGATTTTTGATTAATATCAATTACAAATTCTCTTCTAGTTTATTTATGGTAAAACATATTATTGATTTTAAAACTGATTATTTACCTTCCTTTAAAATATATTTTTTTCACCCTTATTGATTTTTCTTCCTTATTGAGTTGGTCCCATACTCACTATATAAAGTAGACTTTGTTTGTAAACAAAAGACAATTTGAAGTTCAAGAAAAATCCCTGCACACTCTTTAAAAAAATATACTCTCGTCAATACTCCTTTTCTCCCACGAAAGAAGAACGAGGGAGACTGCCCAATTTTCGGTTTGCTGTGGATTCTGCTCACTTATCTTTTACTGGTTAGTGTTTTTACATTACTTTCAACATATACTACTGATTTTATTTCGTTTCGCATATCTTGGGATTTCGAGTCATGGAGAGTCGCCTGGGAACGGGGAAGAATGAAGGAGAACCTTGAAGATTCTATTTTTTCTTTTGACGTATTTTATTTTTGCGAATTATTGTAAAAGTAATAATAAAAATCGGGAAAGGGGGAGGGGAATTAATGTGCTACTTGTTACTTTCATTTCTTTTCAATACATGATGTGTGGTGGATTTTTCATCGTATCTAGATTTAAACATGATAACCTATCATGATTATCCACTTAGTTATAAAGAAAAATTAACAGAAAATTAGTAATGTAATTTTAATATGATTTTTTTATTTTTCGTAAACTTTTTTTTAACCATTTTGAATAAACTAAAATCCTTTAATATAGTAGCTTTATTAATTTTTAGGTGATTTAATAAGTTTTAAATATTTTTTACTTCACAAGTTTTTTTTTTTAGAAATCATGCCTATAGGATTTCACACATATTAATATAAGTCTTATACTTGTAAAATTTTAATTTTCAACATGTTATGTTTGTTTAAGAGGGTGTACAAGTTTTAAACTAAAATTATCAAGTTAATAATAAAAATAATAACAATAAAAAATTTTGTTTATAATTTTTGAATCTCTTTGGTGTATTACATGATTTAGAAGCTTTGTTAAGTTTAACATGCCTATAAATATTTTCAAATATATCAAGGTGGTTGTGTTTAAGAATTGTTCGAAAGTATTATAATTTTAATAAATAATTTTTCTCAAAATAGTAGTCAAAGATTTTTTCTAAGTTCAACCGTGCATTTTCTTTTGATATTGGTGCATACACTTAGCATATCCTGCACTATTTGTGTCTTTTCAAGTGTGATTTTCTTAAGAGGCATAATTTGAGACTTAATGTGTTAATTGTCAGTCTGTTGTGTTTTGTGGTGGCGCCGAGTAACTAGGAAGCCTTAGATTCTTTTTTATTCTAGAACTACCAAACATAGAAGTCCAACGCCTCTTGGACATTAGGAGGGACGTTAGGCACTTTAGGAAACGATTAGACTTCTTTTATTCTAGTACGCTATTAAGTTAATCATAAAATAAATAAATTTAGGAGGTGTAGTGGTAGTTAGGACCCTCGCATATGATGAAATTAAACTAGAGCTTTAAATGGGAACGAAACTTTGGTTTTCATCCCTTGGCTTAAATAAGCCTTGTGAGCTAAATCGACAAACTTGATTTGTCTTCCGAAAATAAAGCCGAGTATGTGATCCGAGTGGTAATCTCGTTTAGATTAATCCTTCCTCTTATTTCTTTGCTCTTAAATTTTTTGGGGCAGTTTAATCGTCTTCTTTTTGTTCGCTTTAATTCTTTTCTCACTTAGGCAAACGTCTTAGGAAAATTACTTTATTATGCTTAATCTTAAAACCTTTTTATCACTTAGACTCTTTTTTTAGGATGAAACTTTTTAAATAAGAGACCTTTATTTGTGACCCCCACATAGGAGAGAGACACGGTCGGGACCCACACTTGCGGACCTCGAGGGGTGCCTAACACCTTCCCCTTGAGGTAACCTGAACCCTTACCTTTGACTCTGGTTAGTTTGACCCTTAGGTTTATATCTAGGCCTACAATGGTGTCCTAATGCACCTCAACTCATTAGGTGGCGACTCTCAAAATTTTTTCAAAAATTCCAAAAGAGTCGTTGCCACGACGTCGTCCAGGTTTCCTTTTACGCGAGGAAAAAATGAGACGCGACAAAGACTTCCCAGAGCCGTCAAAAATCTTACATTGACATGAGAAGAAGAGATTTAGAGTTTAAGGTGAATGATTGGGTGTATTTAAAAGTGTCGCCGATGAAGGGTGTTATGAGATTTGATAAAAAGGAAAAGCTAAGTCCCCGCTATATTGACCCTTACCAGATTTTGAAGAGGATTGAGAATGTTGCGTATGAGTTAGAGTTGTCTTTTGAGTTAGCCGCGATTCACCCAGTCTTTTATGTTTCAATATTGAAGAAATGCTTGGAAATCCTTCATTGGTAGTCCCTATTGAGAGTATCAGAGTGAGAGGTAGCTTGTCCTATGAGGAGGTTCCAGTTCAAATCCTAGATCATCAGGTTCGCAAATTGAGAAACAAAGAGATAACCTACATCAAAGTCCTATGGAGGAATCAATTTGTTGAGGAAGCCACGTGGGAATTTAATCACAATAAGAAAATCTTCTCCATTTACTTTTTATTATGTTTATTATATTTAATATTTAATATATAATATATTAAAATAATTATATAATAATTAGAAAAAAATGGTGAAAAGAATTTTTTTTTGACTATTTTATTTTTGGATCAAGTCTATTTTTCGAAAGTTTTTTCCTATTTTTTTGGATTTCTTCCTTTTTTAATTATTATTTGAATTCTTTTTGACTTTTTTCTTTCTATCATCAAGACTATTTTAGTTGAAAAAAGATTCTTTGTGTAGGAATTTAACCATAATAAGAAAATCTTCACCATTTAGCTTTTATTATATTTATTATATTTAATATTATTAAAAAAATAATATAATAACTGAAAAAATGATGAAAAGACGATTTTGTCTAAAAATGAGTCTTTTAATGAAGGGTAAAAAGTTCAAACAACATTTCTAAAGGTTTTCATGAATACTTTTATAAATAGAATGTCAGGTCGAGTCGAGTTGATTTTATAAAGTTAATAGGAGGCTAATTTGAGGCTAATTTGAGCAACTTAAGGCCGTTCTGTCTGCTTCAGCAGGCAGCTGACTATTGACGTGCTACTTTTATTTATTTATTTTTATTCTTTTTAATTTTATATTTTTAAATATTGTTTTATCAGATTAGGATTATTCTGTCTGCTTCAATTGTCAGAAGCAAGCAACTAACTATTGATGTGTCTGCTTTTATTATTATTTTTGTAATTTTTCTTAAAAATTTCTACAATAATTTTTTTGATTAGTTTGAGGAGCTTTCGATTGTCCTACCTGCTTCGACAGGGTTATTGATACACATGCTTTTATTCATTTTTGTATTTTCTACATTTTTATTTATTTTTTAAAATTATATCTTCAAAAACTATGCAAAAAGTTTTATAAATCACAACAATTAGTATTTAAAGTACCATAAATCACAATAATTATCAACTTAAATTAAGACGGAGGAAGTAGCATATGTGTGTATTATAAATCACAATATTTACTAACTTAAAAATTTAAAAGACATAAAAAATTAAATGGTTGTTGAAATTTTTTAGTACCATATATATAAAATTTTGATTGACTCTCAAAATTTTATATGTGTGACATAAATTGAAACAAAGTAAATAAATATATTATTTAAAAAAGTCATAAAATGCACTAAAGTCATAATAATTAACAACTTAAATTTTTTAAAAATATGTACAAATTTCTATCAATATCACATAAATTAAAAAAAACACACACACATATGTAGGGTCCGTGCTTGCAAGATTCGCGTGACTAGTGTGTGTGTGTGTGTGTATATATATATATTTATACTAGTTAATGAGAATGTGTATTGCACGTTTGTCCCTTGTCAATTAGTATAAATTAATTTTAAAATAATATATAGATAATATCAAATGCGTAATTAACAACTAAATAAAATTTAGAAAGTAATGCCCAAAGGGGGCATTCGGTAAGAGCGTAGGTGAGTGATAAGCATAAGCGGTTTGCCCGAAGGGGCAGCGGCAACAGTGTGGTTTCTATCATACAATAACTTGTCCATATACAATTAATTGAATTGATCTGAACTTTATCTTGTTTAGTTTTTCTAATATATCAAATATTTACAATGACATTTTCTCTATCTTTTGATATTTCAACAACAAATAGCTTTCATGTGAACATGAGCAACATTAGTAATGTTTGCAAATGATTCGCTTATCTTTAAGAAATTGTAGCTTTCTCAAAAGACTAATAGTTGTGTATGTATCTTACGTTTATATCTTTTATACTTCTCAAAATTCTCGTCACATTTTCCTACAAATTGTAATATATTGTTGTAGGATAATAATTTTTAGAAAATTATTACCTGATGTTGAAATTCGAAAATGAAGAGTGCACAATTGCAAAATTAATCTTGATATGTAGAGGAAAAAAGCGTTAGTTGGTAACCACAACTCAAATATATTAGAGTAAAACAAATTCAAGAAAGACAATTAACTTTCAAGAGGTAAGAAAATGATAACCCAATCCATAATATATATATTGAAAAAGAGAATTATAGAAATTACAAGAGGTAAGAAAGTGATAATCAGTCCAATATCTATGAAAAAAGATTAGCTATCCAAATTTGTAATGGAAGAAAAGTGAAGAATCAATGAGTTTTTATTTTTATTGCACCATTCATTTTGATTTAATTTAATTTTATAAATTTGAAAATGATGCAATTTTGGATTTTTGTAACACCCTACATGTTGAAAGACTGAAAAATGAAAAGTTGCAGAAAGTTTTTAGACTAGTTGGTTTCACAAGCCAAATCTATGGCTCGTGGATTGGACCACGGGTCATAGCAAGGTCTCATGGACTTGGGTCCAGACAGATAAATTTTTTTCAAGTTACTGGAATTCATTCTATGAAGAACAGGACGGGCCATAAATAGAACCACGACCCATGGACTGGATCGTGAAAGGGACCTAGAGAATGGAGAATTTATCTAAGTTTGGAAGTCACTCTATGAAGGGTTTTACGGTCCGTAAATAGAACTATGGACTGTAGACAAGGTTTCATGGTTTCAAGATGCAAATTCCAGTACCTCAAATTTTGTGACATGCATTCCACGAAGGTAAGACACGACCCATTGATGGGTTTATAGATGTGCTGCCAAAACAACACTTTTGATGCTTTAAACTTAGGATTTTGTGCGTTCTCAAAGCGATGTTAGTCGGTTTGATGTGTTTTTATGTTAATTTTGCAGGATTACAGGAATTGGGATGATTTTTGGTCAAGTTGCACAGATTGTAGGTTTTTGAGGATTTACGAGTCCCTCTACGAGCCGTGGTTGATTCCATGGGGCGTAGGATGGTTTCGTGGCTCACCAATGAAGGGCTAATTTTCAGATGTTAAGGCTACGAGTTGTTAGACAAGCCATAGATTCTTTTACGATCCGTATATGTGTTCTTATGTTGAAGATCAGAGAATATGTTGAATACTGAACTGTTATCAGACGAGGGCTCCTACAAGCCATAAGTTAGGTAACGGGTCATGGATAAGATTGTACCTTGAGGATCAGAGTTATGAAGAATTACTAAAGAATTATCAAACGAAACCCCTTACGGCACCGTAAGTCATCAGACAACCCGTAGGATCAATCCATATATGGAAGGCCACTTTTGTGAAGTGCAAACTACAAAGCCTCAGGTACGGGCCATAAGTCCATCTACAACCCATAACCTTGATCGTCCAATTTCTCGATTTTAGTTTTCCTAGTACGTTTTCAATTTAGTTTTTACTTATTATAAATAGGTATTTTATATTTTTTTAAGAAGAACACGAACGGATAGACTGAAAAGAGACACTTATTACTTGTGATTATTAAAGATTGCTTTTGGGATATAATATAGTGATTTCCTATGAAAATTTTAGGTTTTCTTGTTCTTCAATTCATCATTATAAGTGTTTAATTATGCTATTCCATTACATGATTTCTTTACCTACAACGAGTATGCGTAGCTAAATCCACAACTATGGTTGTTGGAACTATGAAGAACTAACAAAGTAAAACTCAGATAATTCATAATCTTTGAAAAGTGTGCATGTGTGTATTAATTTATCCCTTTGATATGAATGCTTTTTTACGGTGGCCAATGTTAGAACTCACCTAATTCTTATTATTGGATTGGGGGTGGGGGGTAAAGAATGGTATAAGGAAAAATTAATAAGATTTGATGTGATCCCTCTCCTCTAATCAACCTGAACGGATCAAGGGGAGGTTGTATTGGGACAAAAGGTAAGGGTTAGTAATGTAACACTGCGGGGATGAATCAAATCACATAGTGAAATTTGCATCTCATCTGGATCAAAGGGTTAGGTAAACATAATTTACCAGTTCTGCATACTACATACTAGAAAAGGGTACGATTATCTGGTTACACTGAGTTAGGAATTCATGGAGAACACAATGCCCTAGTTACGTCTCTCACTGATTTCACAACACTCTCTCACTTGATTGATTGCTGTAGTTTAGGTTTACTTCTTGCATTTTACAAACCCCCCTCTTTTTGAGAAATAAGTAGATTAATGTAATTACTCATAATTATTACAGGTCTAGACCTTATTCCCTGTGGGATCGACCCTAACCATCATTAGGTTCTATATTTTGACAGTGACCACTTATACCTTGATTTGGAGATGTAGTTTGGGGCGTGATCATAATTTTAGTGCCCTTGCTGGGGAATATGACTTTTAGACTAGTTTAATTAGGGTGATTTGTGAATTAATCCTTATTTTACTTATTTTTGTTATTTTATTTTCTTTCAGCATACAGGTGTAGTGTATGGCAGTACTCAAAGTCGAGGCAATACCTTGACTCTGTTTGATCAAGAGATCTAGAGAACATTAAGAAGAATGACCCAAGAAAACGGGAACAGCGCTAAAAATAATGCTCAAAACATCCCACTCAATTAGAATAATGATAAACCACTATCACTCGAGGATATGAATCCACCATCACAACATCTTCAACCCGCTGCTCATACAAAAAATCAATACAGGCTTGACCCTATGGCAGTGGATGTTACCGAAGCTATAGTGTTAGCTCCTTTACTGGATGATACTAAATTTGTTGTGTTGAGTGGGTTACTACAAATATTGCAGAATAGAGGCTTGTTCATGGGCTTACCATCAGAGGATACACATTACTATATATACAATGTTGTATTTGTTTGTAAGAGTATGATGGGAAATCAAAATCTATCTATGGATGCCGTTGGACTCTGTGTCTTCCCATTATCTCTCACGGGTGATGCAACAATATGGTTATCCAAACTCCCACAAGGTTTTATCACTACATGGCCAGAAATTCAGAAAGCCTTTTTGAAGAGGTTCTTTCCCAGGTCAAAGAAGTTGAAGCTGAAGGATATAATCAATAACTTCAAACAATTACCTAGTGATTCCATAAGCACTATATGGGAGCGGTTTACCAAGTGCTTAAGGAGTGTCCTTGACCACAAGATTGTTGATGATTCCTTAGTGGAGATCTTCTATCAAGCACTGAATGATAATTGCAAAGTAGTGACTGACACCATAACTAGAGGCTCATTCATGGATTGCACTTTTCTTGTGGTAGCTGAGCGATTGGTAAAAATGGCTACGACTAACTATTCATGGCGCTAGATAGATAAATTAATGACTAAAAGCTCCTTCTCAATTAGTACCAATCCATAACAGGCCAAGATCAATGAAGATATAATGCAAGAGTTGACTTAGATTAACACTAATATGGGGTTGTTGATGAAGCAAAATCAGGAGCGAGTTAATGCGGTTAGCTAGTAGCCACCTCGTGCACCCTTGTATGAGGATACATATTATAAGGACACTTGCTTTGTGACTGATAAAATGGAGGGGGAGGGGGTTTCTGGGCCAATGCTCGTGGGTCCAATTAGGACTATTAACGTGAAGGTTAAGGGAATCAAAGTCAGAACTATAACAGGGACAATGCTTACAAGGATAACAAACGAGACTGTTACTATGACAGGGATAGGGGCCAAGATAGAGATGATGATTCGAGTCACAAATATAGGTATAGAAATAGTGCATATGTGCCACCTCACAATCATGATTTTGGGGCTGATAGTTCACTTATTGAGAAGATGTTTGATAAGTTATTGAAGAAGGCTAGCATATAGGATGAGACACTGAAAGGGATGAAAACTGATATCTCTAGTATTAATCAGTAGATTGAGTCTCATTCTGTAGCCATTAAGCAGCTAGAGCAATCATTTGGTCAGATGTCCACACAATTGAACCAGCGTCAGAAGGGTACATTTCCAAGCAACATAAAAGAATCCAAAGAATCATAGGCAGTGCATGGCAGTATCGACCCACTAATTCCAGTAGATGATGACGAGGTTCGTGTGGAGATGGTAGAGAGCAAAGATGAGAGACTGGAGATAACAAGGCTAAGGATGGGGTGAGCAATGAAGTGGTGACACCAAAGAAGTTGAAACCCATACCTAGGCCTCCACCACCTTTCCCTCATAGACTCAAGAAGGAGGAGGAAAGTAAGTTTTAGAACTTTATCTCCATGTTAAAACATTTATCTATCAATATTCCCCTTATCGAGGCATTGGAGAAAATGCCCGGGTATGCCAAGTTCATGAAGGACCTAGTGATGAAGAAGAGGACAGTGAACAAAGAGCTCTCTCAAGATCTCTAGCATTTTTAAGCTATAGAAACTAGGTCCTTCGTGCAAAAGAAAGAGGACCCCCAAACATTCACTATCCCCTGCACCATTGGAGATACCAACTTCACAAAGGCATTATGTGACTTAATAGCTAACATCAACCTAATGCCGCTTGCAGTATTCAAGAAGTTGGGCTTGGAATGCCCTACACCAATAAGTATGCAGTTGTTGATGGATCACAGGATAGTGAAGAATCTTGAGGGGATACCGTATGACGTTCTAGTCAAAGTGGAAAAATTCATATTCTGCGTAGACTTTGTGATTTTGGATTGTGAGGTCAACTTCAAAGTCCTAATAATCTTGGGTAGACCTTTCTTAGCCACTGGACTAGCACTAGTGGACATGGAGTCAGGCCAACTCAAGTTTAAATTAAATGAAGAAGAAGTTGTCTTAAATATTTGTTAGTTCATGAAGAAACCCGATAATCTGAATGTTGTCTCTGTTATTGGGAGCACTAATGAGGTGCATCCAAAGGTACCAATTGAGGAAAGACTGGGTGTCAAAACTCTGGAAGTTATGTTAAAGAACTTCTAGAGTGATGACATACCAGACTATGATGAGACGATAAAAGCTTTGGGAGCATCTAGTTTCTCTAGGCACCAAGGCAAGCTTGAGTTAGACTTGAAGAATCGAGAGTCGTCACCTACTAGACCATCAAATTAAAAGCCACTAGTGTTGGAGTTGAAGGCTCTTCCAGCCCATCTGAGGTATGTATTTTTGGGTACTAATAATACTTTGACTATTATTTTTGTTGTAGATCTTATTGACGAACAAGTGGAGGCATTTACCTTGGTGCTTAAACGATCCAAAAGGGCTATTGGGTGGACGATTGCAGACATCATTATCATTTCACCTGACATATGTACTCACAAAACTTAGCTTATCAAGGATTATAATTTGATCATTGAGCACCAACGATGTCTCAACCAACCAATGCAAGAGGTCATGCATAGAAAAATCATAAAATTATTGGACGCTAGGATGATATATCTTATTGCTGATAGTGAATGAGTGAGTCCGGTCTAGTGTGATCCAAAGAAGGGAGGTATCACTATGGTTCATAATGCTAGAAATGAGTTGATTCCCATGAGACCAGTCACAGGTTGGAGGGTTTGCGTGGACTATCATAAACTCAATGCATCGATAAAGAAAAATCACTTCCCTATGCCATTCATAGACCAGATGCTAGATCGCTTGGAGGGAAAAGGCTACTATTTTCTTGATGGTTATTCAGGCTACAATAAGATTATTATTGCTCCAGATGACCAAGAGAAGACCACCTTCACATGTACTTATCGTACCTTCATATTTAAGAGGATGCTATTAAGATTGTGTAATGCACCAACCACATTCCAAAGATGCATGATGTCCATCTTTTTAGATACGGTGAAGGATACTATCGAGGTGTTTATGGATGACTTTAGTGTGGTTGGAGATTCATTCAACGATTGCTTGAAACATTTGTATGATGTGCCATGAAGATGTGAAGAATGCCATCTTGTTCTAAATTGGAAAAAGTGTCATTTCATGATGAAGGAAGGCATTGTTTTGGGACACAAAATCTCCATCAAAGGTATAAAGGTTGATAGAGTAAAAGTTGAGGTGATTGAGAAGCCTCCTCCACCTATCTCTATCAAAGGTGTAAAAAGTTCCTTGGGGTATGCAAGCTTCTACAGATGATTTATAAAAGATTTCTCAAAAACTGCACATCTATTATGCAATCTACTTGAGAAGGATGCTAAGTTCGTGTTTGATGATTCATGTTTAAAAGCATTTGAAGGGTTGAAGTAGAACCTGACATCGACACCCATAATAGTTGCTCCAGATTGGACTCAACACTTCGAGATCATGTGTGATACAAGCGGGGTGTCACTTGGTGTGGTTTTTGGACAGCATAGAGAGAAGATTCTACATCCCATTTTCTATGCCAATAAATCCCTAAACATAGAAAAACTACACTATCACTGAGTAGGAGTTACTCACAGTGGTCTTTGCATTCGAGAAGTTTAGATCATGTCTTTTGGGGACCAAAGTCATTGTACATACTAATCACTCAACATTGAGGTATTTGATGGAAAAGAAGGATGCAAAATGAAGATTGATTCGATGGGTACTTACTCTAAGAGTTCGATTTCAAAGTGATTGACAAAAAAGGGGACAAAAAAATAGGTTGCAGACCACCTATCCATACTCGAAGATAAGGTGATGGCAAAGTTCAGTGATGGGGTAAAGATTAATGATTCGTTCCTTGATAAAAGAGTATTGGAAACATCTCATGATTTGATACCATGGTTCACAGATTATGTAAACTTCCTTATTAGTGATGTTGTGCCACCAGATGTGACTTCTCACCAGTGTCATAAGTTTTTGTTTGATGTGAAGAAGTTTTTCTAGGATGATTCATTTTTGTTTCGTGTCTGTGCAGATGGGATTATTCCCCATTGTGTTCCCAAGGTAGAGATGATGAGCATTTTGGAGGCCTGCCATTCATCATTGGACGACCGGCATCATAGGGGATCAGGACAACACATAAAATCTTATAATGTGGCTACTATTGGCCAACTATCCACCAAGATGCCCATGACTATGCAAAAGCTTGTGATAAGTTCCAAAGAGAAGGTGGTGTTTCCAGAAAGCATGAGCTCCTACTTAAACTCATCATGGTGATCGAGTTATTTAATGTTTGGGGTATAGACTTCATGAGGCCCTTCGTCAGTTCTTATGGGAACAAATACATCCTGGTTGCTGTGGACTATGTCTCAAAATTGGTGGAGGTGATTGCGCTTCCCAACAATAAAGGCAAAAATATCACAACATTCCTGAAAAGAAACGTCTTCTCTTAGTTTGGCGCTCCTTGGGAAATCATTAGCGGTGGAGGTTTGCATTTTTACAATTGGTTGTTCAAATCTCTCCTTGAGAAGTATAGGGTGAAGCATAGAATGGCAACACCTTACTATCCTTACTCAAGTGGGCAAGTTGAGGTATATAATAGGGAGATCAAACAGATTCTATCCAAGACTGTAAATGTTAATCAGACAGATTGTTCGTGAAGGCTTGATAATGTATTGTGGGAATATCGGACAATATTCAAAACCCCCATAGGTATGTCCCCTTACCAACTTATCTTTGGTAAAGCTTGTCTCTTACCTGTAGAGATTGAGCACAAGGCGAAGTGGGCTCTCAAGAAGCTAAATCTGGATTGGAATGATGCAACAAACTCAAGGCTGAGCTAACTCAATGAACTTGATGAGTTTCATTTGAGGGCATATGACAGATCAACCCTATACAAGCAAAGAATGAAACTGCAACATAATTGTCACATTGAGCATCACCAGTTTGCACCAGGAGACTTAGGTTTATTATACAACTCTAGGTTGAAGTTGTTTCCTGGAAAACTCAAGTCTAAATGGTTAAGTCTATTCAAAGTTACACATGTTTTTTTTACCATAGCGTTGTTGAGTTAGAGACGACAAATGGCATGAGATTCAATGTAAATGGCCAAAGGATCAAATAATACTTGAGCAATGTTGAGGAAGTGCAGATAGTGGAGGCATGGGCACTTGATAAATTATGACTAACCAAATAACCTACGTCATGTCGCGACACTAAATTAGGCGCTACTTGGGAGGCAACCCAAGATAGAGACTGGCGCTTAGACGCCCGAGTATGTTCTTTTTGACCCCTGTGCTTTGCTTTACTTATTCTGCTGCATTGAGGACAATGCAAATGATCTTTAATGGGGGTGTAGGTAGTTATAGGCCTCAACGAAGTCTGAGTAACCAAGGCCTACAACTATCCTAATTTTTGAGTCCGTGAGGTTTTCTTGCCTATGTTCTTTCCCTAAGGACATTTATTTTCTATTTAACCGACATGTTTAGGATGCGTAAGTAGTATTAGTAGCATATTGTACTGATATATATGGCATATGCTAGTTTTTTTGAAAAATGATACCTCTCCATTTTGTATGATGTGATGTTAGATAAGTTTGTGATGACAAATATGTGGAATAAATGATTGACAGTGACCTTGTGAAAGATCAGTTGGATCGAGTGTCCACTTCTGACAAATTAAGGCTTAATTGTGATAAAAAACATGATCTAAGAGTTTGTGTTAACATTGTATTCAGTTCCAAGTGTGTGTGAATGATATTTCATGATTTGGATACTGTGAATCAATTTATAACTTGCCCAGTTACTCTGACTGAGATGATAGGTTAGGACGTTAGGAAAGGATCTTTGGCCGTTGTTCATATCAATCCACTTAGCCTAAATAGACTGACCAAATGCATCATGTATCCCTTGTTCCTAATGTTTGAGACTTATATGTACCCTTTGTAACACCCTTACTATTAAATCATGTACGCACTTTCAAAAGAGTGTTCCGTTGAGATAAAATCAACCCCTACTTCATAACTCTTTGACTCGAAATTGTGTCGTTAAAGGAATTGATTTTCTTGAATTGTCAAAAAGGAAAGGGGAAGGGGTTGTCTTAGTGTAATTTGGTTTACCTTTATGAAACCTTATATATTATACAATCCATAATAATATAAGATTTAGGAGTGAAGACAAAAGAAAAGGAATGGAAAAAGAGTTTTGGGCAGCCACCATTTCTTGGGCAGCCCTTAACTTGCTTTTATATATATATATATATATCCCCTCTAAGGTAAGTCTGTTCCAAGACTACTTTAACCTTATAAACTCCCTCGTACTACTATACATCAAATAAATCACTAAAACAAACTAGTCCCTTTGAGAAAAAGGTCAAGAAACCCCCACCTTTGGTAAGTGGCTAAATTTTGTCTTGAAACTGTGTAGTGTGTAGTAATTGTGTAATATCTCATTGTATATAGCTGCGTGTTTAGTGTTTAAATATGTTTTGTAAATATAATTCACATACCTACAACTTTTATGTTTATGTGAAATTCTGAATCTGTTCTTATGGTACTGCAAAAGGGGACGAAACACAGAGAAAGTTTCTGGCCAGTTTTTCTGTTTGAGAAGCCTTCTAAGTACTGCTGTTAGTAT
>JBCEWC010010075.1:0-18045 GCA_038996855.1 Solanum aculeatissimum | reverse complement strand
TGTGTTATGTATCAGCGAAATAGTGAAAAAAGGGAATTTAGTAATTTTTTTAAATGGTAGGGAATAATTGTAATTAAATTTCCAAATGTTATGTATTTCTGTAATTTTTCCTATTTTTAATACAACAAACAAATTATCAATAAAAATAAACTTATTTTATCATAATTAATCTCGAGAAAACTTGTCTTCAAACCAAACCACTCTAATAAGACAGAATATATAAGTTCATCATAAATTATCATCATTTATAGTGATTTACCATTATACCTTATATGGAGCGCTTTTTCAATGAATTTTATGCCATATAAATTTAAATTAATCGAATATTAATAAGAAAATCATCGAGAATATGATCTTAAATAAAATAAGTACCGGAGGTCGCGTATTAGGGTAGAAAATTAGTAGGCTAATAGGGGTAGGATGATATCTGACCTTGTGATATAACAAGTTAATAGGATTAATCGTGTCTTTATATATTGTGTTGTTATGGTCCATCTTTTATTTTGTTACTTTTTTGTATTTATATATTATCATTTACTTTCCACTCTAGTCATTTTTTTTAATATTTTGTATTTCTATTTTTAGGCTGATACTTTTGAGATGAGAATCTTCTGAAAATTGTCTATTTATCTTTATGAGATAGTAATAAGATCTGCGTATATGCGATCACATTGATTAGTGAACCTCACTTTTCTCATCCTCTAATTTATTTAGTTTCTATTTGCAATTCTTCATCCTCTAGTGAAACCTAGAGGGTCTTATAATAATTATTCTTTGAAACTTAAAACTTGACCACTTGGTGTAGAAGTTGACCTGGCTGGCTATGAGGCAGTAAGAGTTGTCCTCGGCTCTGGACAATCTCTAAACCAATGATCTGGTGCCCCGAACTCAAAAAGAAATTATATTTTAAAATAAAGATAGTAATAATAAATACCAAAATATTTGTTCTAATTAATATTTTCTCTAAAGCGTGTAAGCTAAGTGAAAGTTACTCCCTCCGTCCAATTTTACTTGGCCCCTGTTGACTTGACACATGAATTAAGAAGTAGTAAATGATAGGGGGTAATTTTACCAAATCACCCTTTGAATATAATTAATACAATGTATTGAAAAATGTAATAGGGAAATGACTATAATTAATGACAAGGGTAAATTAGGAACTAAGTGTAAAATTATCTCTTGATTTTATAAACTGAACAAGTATTATAAGGATCAAGTAAATATGGACGAAGGAAATATGTTATAAAAGTGTGGTCATGGATTTTGACAAATAAATGGTGGTGTTATTGTATTTTATTGTCTGCGTTACTTCTTTGACTCCTCGATCTAATTTATAGTCTACATACAATTTATCTCTTTTTTTTTTTTTTTTACGTACATCTTTAAATAAAATTTTAAAATAGTCGAGGTTACAAAATATATAATAATTTAATTTTTTTAGATTCTATTTTTCTTGTTAGTCTGTTTAATCCTCTTTAGTTATTCTTCGAATGAGAGGGACTAGTAATCATAACAATTTGTTATACGTCTGATTTATACAACTTCATGCAAATAAAATAGTTATGCTTAATCAATTAAATAGGCAGTTTTAGATTAATTCCTTAAATTTTAACTAATGATCGATTAAGTATTTTTGCTTAGCAATTTCATCATAAATAAGTAAAGGATTTATATTATATTTCTAATGAGATGATGTTATAGTATATTACCAACAATTTCTTCCTTGGTGTCTTTTGAAATCTTAATTAATTTAAATACGCACGTAACATATTTTTTTTACTTTTATTGAATAACATGTGTTGCATACATTTTTTTAAAATTTTTATTTAAAAATATCTTCTATGGATATGATAAAAAGGATATGCAAAAGATTTTGAGAGATAAATTGTTTTAAACTATGCTAATTTATGTATTAAAATCCATTAAATTACTAATATCATGTATTTCAATGTATTGATTATACATACCTTAATACAAATTAAATCTATAACTAATACTTGCGTTAATTATATAAATAAACTGAAAAAATATATCAAACAAGACACTAATAATACACTACCATTCAATCCCCAATAATTAGAGCCTATAGCCTATAAAACAAATCTTATTCAAGTAAGATAGTACGTGTTTGAATTAACTTATTTTTAGATGCTTTTAATTTTTAAATATTTTTTTAATCTTATAAATATTTTAAAAAGGTAAAAAGTTTTTTTAGAGTAAAATGTTTTAAAATAAATAAAAAATAAAATATCTCCTACTTGTTACTTTTAAATTATTTTTTATTTTATAAGCTTATCTAACCAAACACAAAAACATGTTCTAAGAAACTATAAAAATAATATAAAACAAGCAGCTAAGAAGGAAAATACAACAATCAACAATTTCATAAGTAGATCCATCATACTCAGTGAAATCTAATTCGAGAAAAATAAAATGTACGCAAATTTTAAGAAAAAAAAATAGAGAAACACAAAGATAAATGAGAAAAAAGCAAATATTGAGTAAATTAACTTAGAGAACTTGTAAGTTTCTAACTTACAACTACAACATCACTATTATTTTTCAATTATATGCACAGCCAATTGTCTAGCCAAAAATTAGTTGGCACCTTGTAACATAAATAGTTCCTATCTCAACTAAACCATTCCCCCCAGTCTCCTGATATGTCATATTTTTCAACCAGGCCAGCTCAGCACCCTCTATTTTTCCAATCCAATTATGGATCATTTTAAAAAGCCACTTTTTTTTTCCACCTCTTTTGGGGCCTTATATTAGAATTATTTTTTTCTAATATAGTGACCTCTAAAACCATTTCTTCTAGAAACCACCACAAGCAACCAACATTGATAATTATCTTCCATTGTACACGTGTTCTTTATATCTTTCTCATTTTTCTAGCAAGTGCTTTTGTGGACCCCACGTTTAAAGGGCCCACTTGATAATCCTTGTCTTTTCTCATCAGCATAATCGATCAATCCATGGCTGATCATCATGATGAGGGCTTCCTGAATCTAGCGGCTCTGATTTCACGTCTGATCCATGCGGTTGTACTTGATCCTGCACTCTTTCAGATTCTTCTTCGTTGCTTCTCCTAACGCGCTTTACTCCAATTGAAACACCAAACAACCGTGGGCTTATATCTTCCTCCGCCTTCACGCCGCTGCTTTCCGCCGGTGTGAAGGTGGCACCGCCGTCAGCCTCCGCTGCAACCTGCTCCGAACGAAGCAATTCGAGGGCTCGTCCTTCCGGTATTCCCGCCGGCATGTCCGCCGGATTCATCGTGAAATTGGACATCAGATTGTATACGTTATTGCATAAAGTTCTCAACCGATTTAATTCCTGATTCAGTTGTGCGTTCTCTTTTCTCAACCGTTCGTTTTCCTCTAGAAGCTCCGGCGTCGTCGTGCAGGTTGTGATCCTCAGCACCGCAGCAGCAGCAGCTGTAGCTGCCGGCGATGAGTTGGACGATAACACCTGCTCGTCACCGGAGTTCGACGAAGAACCCACCCTCACTGCCGGTGCTACCGCCACCGTCACCGCCTGTGCTGCATTTGCCGCTACTGCTGCTGGTGCAACCGCAGTCGCGGCGGTGCCTGCCGGTGAGATTTTCCTGCGTTGAATGTCACGGAGTAATCCTTTCTCACCTCTCCGGAAACATTCGTTCGCGAATTCCCATCGATCAGGCACAACTTTTCTGAATCCCTAAACAATAATTTAACAAAATTAGCTAAATCAATGAAAAATAGTAAGAATGAATTAAAAAATGAAACCTATAAGAATCTTACGTAAGTATTAAGCTGCCGAACAAAACTGGAGAAATTATTATGCTTGAAATATTTAGGAAGCAAATCTCTAGCAAATTCAGCAGGTTTCCAAACAATGAACGTCGTTCCATCTTCATTCCATGAGATCAGCTCATCCATGGCGGGATCATCCACGAGCTGATAAGTTTTCGTCAGAAATGGCGTCGGAAGGGATCTCTGATTCTCCCCGGCGGTAGATTCGCCGGTTTGTTCAACCGACGATGGCACCATGATATCCACTGTTAGTGCTAATACAGATCCAAATCCCAAGATGAGAAATTTGTGTGTTGTTTCTAGAAGTTTCTCAAGAAGGAGAGAAGAAATGTTTAATAAGGAGAATATGACGATAGGAAAAAATAATAAGAAGGTAAAATGAAGAAAGGGTCGGGTCAAATTTTCAAAGAGTTATATGGGACCCAGTAACTAATTTTTATAGTTAGGAAGATGCGAGAAGGTGCCATACAATATTGAAGGCTAAAAAAAGTAAAAAGTTGTTTTATTTTCTAGAAGGTTCTCGGTTTCGTTAAGTTTCCAACATCATTAATACTGTGCGTCTTTCTGTTCCAAATTCTAAAAAAATGTACTTGTAAAAAGACTACGTGTCGTAGGAGGTATGGAGGTATTCTTGCGTTGGAGATAACGATGCGCGCAAATATAAAGATGATATGTTAGAGGTGTAAAATATCCTAATTATATTTGAAAAAAAAGTTTCATATTCTAGAGTATTCTTTTCGTTTAAAAAAGAATGATTTTTTTTTAAAAAAAAAAATTTAATTTCAACTTTTCACATGACATGTCTAAGACCGCAAAATAGTATTGTGATATATTTGACCTAATTTTAGTTTAGACCACAAGAATAAAAAATCTTCTTTAATTTGTTCTTTTAAATTTAAAGTCAAACTAGATCATTCTTTTTTAAATGGAGAAAGTAATACGTATTTGAGAAAGATATTTATAGAAAAGAAAGAATAGTAATCTAGATTCTTAGAGTAACATCTAAAATCTTTTTTGCATAATTATATATAGAGGTGATATTAGATATTTATATTCGATCCAATAAATTAAAATTCAAATTAAAGAATCTTCTTCTATAATCAAGTTTTTTTTCGAAAATTGTTTCTCTTTTGTCATGATTTTCTTTTCTTTAGTTAAATCTTCCGATCTAAGTAACGATCTTGGCCTGACAACTTTTCCAAATTATATTTTTCTTTTGCTATTTCTTTACATTGTTATATTTATTAAGTAGTGAAAGTGAATTTGTGAAGTTCAAATTTGTAGGAAAATATAAATAAAGTTACATGTATAACTGTCTCTGAATTTAGAATTTGTAATAATTAGACAAATCACAAAACATTATAGCATCAGATATAATTAATCTCATAGTTTATGAATAGATTTTTAATTAATGATCAGATAGAGACCACTTTAAGAAGTTATGATGTGGTCCATGGCGGTTTCAACTTTGGAGATAGAAATAAAGGAGTTTTGCTTTTAGATTTTGTGAAAGCTTTTGACATATTCAAAGCTAATATAACTCTAGCTACCAAAAGAGAGAGGACACCTAATGATCTTTTGTAGCGTGATAGTTAAAATTCAGATAGATTACTTGTTGTTGGTAAGGTTATTTCAAGTGAAAATTTTGAAATAACATATTAGTGATCTAAATCAAGAGAAGTGTATTAAGAAAGAAAAAATGAAATTGTAGAAGTTAAAGTAAGATATTTGTAAGACGAATATGAAGTGATTGATTAAGTTATTTTAATTCATATTTAGGATGGTTAAAATATCATAAGAATGAAAATGGAGTATTATAATTTTGTTACGTTGTAAAAGAGCAAAGAAATATTTAGAATTATACTAACTATTGACGCATCAAGTTGTTAAGTCATCATATTATAAAAGTTTGAGAAGCCTGATCGAGACAAGGATGAAGAGAGATGTGTCTATCTTTGAGAATCAAACAGATTCATGTTAGGTCATACATCTTGTAAGTAGATTGTTGAAATAATACATAAATGAAAAAACGAAGTTATATATGGTGTTCATTGACATAGACATATATATAAGAAAGTCCCTAGGGAGGTTCTTTAGAGAGTTTGGAGTCTGAAGGTGTACCTGTGACTTTCATTAAGATTATTAAGGATATGTACGATGAAATCAAAATTTAGATTAAGATAGTAAAAAATGATTCAAAACACTTCTCAATTGTAATGTCATTGTACTAGGGATATATCGACCCTTAGCCCATTCTTATATTTGACTTAGTATGGATGAATTAACATGACATATACAGGAGAGGTGTTGTACGGTATATTATTCGCGGATGATATAGTATTGATCATTGACGTGATATGAAGTAGAGTTAACAATAAATTGAAAGTTTGAAACATGTTATAGAATCTAAAGATCTCATGTTAAGCAAGATTAAAATATATATTATCTGAGGTGCAAATTGACATAACACATGAGATAAAAGTGAAAGTGAAAATTGATGCATTAGTCATACTCAATAGATAAAACTTACAAGTATTTTGTGTCCAAGGAGACATGGAGATTGACAATGATATCACACACCATATTGAGCTAAGTGATTGAAATGAAAGTTCACCTCTGGGATATTTTGTAATAAGAATATGTCATTAAGATTAAAAGGTAAGTTTACAAAGTAGTGATTAGACTTACGTTGTTGCATGATGATGATTGTGGCTAGTTAAGAGTGCCCATGTTTAAATGGTGGAGACAGTAGAAATGATGATGTTCAGATGCATGTGTTGGCACATACTAGGAGAGATAAGATTAAGATGGTTGGTTGCAACGACAAATCTAAGATTTTTAGATCATGAATACACAATTTAAAAAAAAAAAAAATAAATATATTAAGTGAGAACTGATCCATAGTCCTCTGGGTAAATAGTTCACCATCCAATCAGGCGCACTATTTAGCCTTATCGTAGCATGAGTGCTAACATATAATGTTTCATCAATTTTAAAAAATATATACATAAAATACCTAGCTTTACGAAGAGATCACAGATTCACGTGGCTCATTTTTAACGTATAAATTTATAGGTTAGTTGTGGCAAGAGGTATGAAAAATAAATGTAGGTTAAAAAAGAATTGAGAGATCGCGTTGAACATGAAACAATACAACTTAAGTTGATTGAGAATATAAACTTTTTTTAAAAGATATGAAGGTCGAGGATTATGATAAAGGGTTAGTTGGTAACTAGGTGTAGTTGTACTTTGTATGGGAGAGATAGGGGCCAGTCTCCTCCTCTTCTTTTTTTGTAATTTTACTTGTTCTTATTTTTGAACGTGTATCCGTATTTTTGTTACACTTTGTATCATACTATTTTGTTATTATTTATTTCTTTTACAATCTTTCGATGGTTATATTTTTTTTAATCGAGAGTTTACCAAAAACAATTTATCCCATGTAGTAGAAACAAAGTCTATGTTCATCTTAAATTCTTTTTAAATTCTAATACCTATGCAATTATATTCAATATGTTATTGTAATTAAATTGTTAATTAAAATATTTAAAGAATCTTTACGGGATAATTCTCTCATAATAAAAATAGTCTATAAACAGAAAGAATTCCAAAAGAAGCCCCCACATTTATATATATATTATATTGTATTTAAGATATAGGTGAAATTCATGTACGTAATTAGGTATAATATTTCAAGATTAAGTTTGAGATGAAATTTATATTGTATTTGATTGATGATATAAATTGATATATCAATGAAATGCAATATAAATTTTATCCCAAGCTTAATTTTGAAATAAAGAATTGTAGAAGACAGAAGCCATTCGAAAGTTTTAATTATTTTTTTAAAATGTAGCTCAAGCTCTTGTTTTTATTGTACCATATATATGGTAATTATTATGGAATTTAATATTTAGCAAGTCATAGGTTTAGGGTCTAATCTCCTACGACTATAAACTCTATTTGTCTGATTTAAGTGCAGTAATTAATGCAATCTTATAAATTTTGGCTGATAGTGACTTTGTTCATTTTGTTACTTACCTAATTTTCACTTACAAAAAAAAAAATGAGACTGAAATATTTAAATCTTACAAGTCCATTGGCATAGGCTTAGGCCTAGGCCTATTTCGTAAGTGGATTCACTTTATTTTTATTCAAGATACGGAAGAATTTTTTATTCAGTGATGTTTTTTTCTTTGTGAAATGTATGCAAGCAAGATGGGAATTGTGGATAAACATTATAGTATGTAGTGAGGTTAGTGTAGTGAATCATTTCTTTCTCACTTGAGTTTGCATATACATGTTAATTTTTAATTTTTTTTTGATTTTGTAGAAAAGGGGGCTAAAAGTAAAGTTGATCTATGAGAAGTTAATGATGAAGAGATATGAATAATTACGATGTTTTATTATTCATGATTCTTTATGAATATATTTGATTTTGTATAATTCATTTCTAGTTATTTGATGTGTTGAAATTTATCAAGGGATAATTATAGTGCATGACCTTTCAGTCAAAATAATTATCAACAAAATGATTATTCGTTGTATAGATATGTATAGTCAGACTATATTCAGTTTCTGAATGTATCATAATGTATATTTAATGTGTAGATTACATATAATTGTATAGTTGGTGTATATTTTCTATAACTTTTGGCAAGTTATATTGTATTTTGATGTATATTTTTTAATGATTTTTGGTTATTTTTTAAAAGTTGGCTATCTTGCTGAAGTTTGTGGAGTTGTATATTTTAGCCCAAATGAATGGGCTATCTCACTCATAATTGGGCCATGAGCTTATTATCAGAATGATAAGAATCAGGATATCTTCTTCATAGATTTTTAGCAGGGCAGCTAAGAAGAAGAAGAAGAAGAAGAAGAAGAAGAAGAAGAAGAAGAAGGGGGAGGAGGAGGTAAAACAAGTCACTCTTTCTTCTCTCAAATTCAATTCAATGGAAGTTAAAGAGTTCCAATACATATGTTTTTGTTAGTTTTGTATTCTCTTATCTGTTTATTTTATACTTCTTGTTTGTGTGTTTGCTGAAACTGGGCACCAAGTCGAATTCTCTAGAAAGTAGGATGCTTTATGAAGTTCACCCTTATGTGTTGAAATATGATAATGGAAATGCGTAGCAGCGTAGGTAGGTGTGTAGAAATGAGAGTTGAAGTAAGATTTGATAGGTAGCGCGGATTTGATAGGTTTTCACGTGCTTGTTCACCATGTGTTTGACAAAATGTCTGTCTTTTTTTATTAGTGTTTTCTAGTTTCTGGGTGTTCAACAAATAGGGCTATGAGCAAATGATTTACTGCAGTAAACGAAATTCCGTCCTTTTTTTTTTTCAAATTAGTAATGTTACGTAATTGAGTCTTCCTTGCTATTGCTCTTCAAAGGAGTGAGTTAATTAGTATTGGAATGATATGGGCTGGATAGTTGAACTATATTCATTGAGGGAGTAGAAGACGTCATTTGGTACCTAAGGCGAGGTTCAACTTTAGTGGACAAAAGGGAGATTGGATTTATGGCTCAAGGGAGCGGAATGGATATGACAGACACCAACTAGTTGTGGTTGATTGATTGAGTTGTTTGACATGCCTTTTGCGCTAATGCTCTTTGCTTTCTGTGTTAATTTGATTATTTTCTTTTTCTTGAAGAGGGATATTACAGGCATGCCTCTGTCACTACATTCTCAATTTTTAGTAAAGAGAATGCTGATATGCTAAATCTTAATTTTGCTTATAATAGATTCTACGCGGTTATGTATATTTGATACTTTAACGTTCTTGTTGCAGTATCATTGGTGACGATAGTAAACTGCTTAAGAGTATTTTGGCATTGTAAATAGGCATATCAAGTTTGAGTTATGCCATGAGATAGCAATTGGGAAAACAAGTACTAGGAAAACCATGCCTGTTTTAGTGCTAACAAGGGCCCTCTTGTTAATTGGGGATTCTTTAGCTTTCAGAAAAGTTACACAGTTTACATGGATAGGTCCATCTCAAGGCAATGTTCGCTTTTTAAGTGGCAGTGGATCCCTCACTCTAGCTAGCCTTGGGTTGAAAAGTGAACATAAGACAGTAAGTGCAAATGAGAAAAATAAGCTCCAGCAGGCTGTTGCAACAATTGAGGTCCCCAAGAGCAAAGAGAAGAAAAGAGTTAGTGGCAATAAAACAGGATTGGTTAAGGAGAAAAACCCAGTGGATATGAAGACCGCGCCATTTGCTGCAAAGTCATTTTCAGAGCTTGGCCTTCCACCTTTGTTGGTCGAAAGGCTAGAGAAGGAAGACTTTACGATTCCGACTGATGTTCAGGCTGCTGCTATTCCAACTATACTTAAAAATCATGATGTTGTGATTCAGTCCTACACAGGTTCAGGAAAAACGTTAGCTTATCTCCTTCCTATACTGTCTCGAGTCGGTCCGTTGAGTGAAGAACTTTTAAATAGCTATGAAACTGGGAACAAGATAGACATCGAAGCAGTTATAGTAGCTCCTTCGAGGGAACTTGGCATGCAGATCGTCAGGGAAGTTGAAAAACTATTAGGACCAGCGCATAAGAAACTAGTCCAACAGCTTGTAGGGGGTGCAAACCGATCTAGACAGGAGGATGCTCTGAGGAAGAACAAGCCTGCCATCGTAGTGGGGACACCTGGCCGGATAGCAGAGATTAGTGCAGCTGGAAAGCTTCCTACCCATGGTTGTCGTTACTTGGTTTTGGATGAAATTGATCAACTTCTTGCTTTCACTTTTCGGGAAGACATGAAGCGTATTTTAGACCATGTGGGGAGAAGACCTGGTGCACCCAGGGGAGAGTCAAGTGCACTTGTCAAACGAGCTGTGCGTCAGACTATAATGGTGTCTGCAACAGTGCCATTTTCAGTTATAAGAGCATCAAGAAGTTGGGGTTGTGATCCACTTCTCATCCAAGCCAACAAAGTTGTTCCACTCGAGTCTGTCACTCCTTCTGGACCTGTTAATATACCAGGAACACCTTCTGCGACTAGTTCAAGCTCAAATGTACAAGCTATGCCTGAGGTTCAGAGCTTACCCCCTAATTTGCTACATTATTACACTATTACTAGGATACAGCACAAAGTTGATATGTTAAGAAGGTGTGTGCATGCTCTGGATGCGAAGTGTGTAATAGCTTTTATGAACCACACAAAACAGCTGAAAGATGCTGTCTACAAACTAGAAGCTCGTGGTATGAAAGCTGCAGAATTACATGGCGATCTCAGCAAACTTGTAAGATCAACAATCTTAAAAAAGTTCAGAAATGGGGAGATCAGGGTGCTGCTAACAAATGAGCTTTCAGCTAGAGGCTTGGACTTACCTGAATGTGATCTTGTAGTTAATCTGGGGTTACCTACTGACTCAGTTCATTATGCACATCGAGCTGGTCGTACGGGCAGGCTTGGCCGCAAGGGCACGGTAGTAACTATATGTGAAGAGCCAGAAGTCTTTGTGGTAAAAAAGCTACAGAAGCAGCTTTCCCTCTCCATCCAGGCTTGTGAATTTTCTGAGGGAAATCTTGTCATTATAGAAGATTAAACTATGTAGCGCATGCTTCTGCCAAATTTTTACAAGACAAATCTCTAAAGACAACTGGAAAATTTGTTTACTAATGGTGAGAGCTCAAATGTTGTTGCTAGCCATTTACATGCCAATTCAGATGAGATTTTGCCTTCTAAAGAATGTGCCGAGCAGTCTACATTGGATCTGAATATCTGATGGTGTTGTGAACAAATTGCTTCAACCTCTACTTATTTGGAATCATATATTTAAGTCATCTGAGACAAATGTTAATCAAGATTTGTCGGATATAATTAAATAGATGTTGAAAAACTATGTGAATTTATGTTCCTAACGTTGAATTGGAGGCAACTGTAGGTTTTCAACTGAACTTACTTCTTTCTTCATCAAGGAAGGTTGAGTATTTTAATTATATGGAATGGCTAGTTTTTTATAATATTTATAATTTTGTTCCTATGCAGCGAATGGAATACTCCTGTTCAATTATCAACTTCATGGCATTAGTGCAAGTAGTAAAAATTTTCTGTAGAAAGAGAATTGTAAGTTGTTAATTTAAAGCTAGGAAGTTCAAACTGGTTTTTTACCACTTACACTGTATATTTACCATGACAGTGGCATAACAATTAATAGTGTATATGGATATTTTCTACCAAAATTTTCTCTTCTTTTCTATAAACTTTCGAAACTCTCTTCTTATTGTTATCAACTTCTACTACACCACTAGCGTAGTCGAGGATAGTTGGTATATGCCACCCTCTACATGTGCTTCAAGCAGATCAAAACTTGTTGACGGAAACGAAAGGTGGAGAAGAAATTATGTCCCATTTTACACTATGCTTGCTTTGTCTATCCTGGAGTTGAAGGTTGCACGTTCAAGTCCCACTTCATCACCATATGATCCTTTTGCACAGCTTGTAGCCTGATAAGAGTGCAGAGACTGCAAGGACCACAAAAGCAGTAAATGACATGCAGCAAGCAAGAATAGCTGCCTTCCAGAGAGTGGTTTGGCTATCCATCTTTTGAATGACTGGTATAGTTACTGAAGAAGAGGACATAAGGAGGTAACCTGTCAACTGTGAAACATTCTGCTTATGAGAATGCATGTTTTGAAGATTATCTGCTGTGAATGAAGAGTAGAACTAGAGAAAAGCATTCAGAAGAATTGAAATTCAGGCTGCTTTTTAGTCAAATAAAAGATGCTTCTACTCTTGTTTATTTCTTTCTTGGATAAAGATAAAGATGTCTGCTTGTTGCCATTATTGTTCGACATAAAGTTTCTTTGTTAGTGGTTAATAGAAGTATAGAACATAGATTCTTGATGATACATCAGGTGGCATCCTGAGAGAGAGAGAGAGTAAATTCTTGGTACTAGTTTTAACTAAAGGTAGGGGTGCAACCATTTCTATGGTCATGGTTATATGTGAGACAGTGAGCCAGCTTCCTTTTGGTTTTGGACTCAGAAGTAATCTCTAGTTAATTGAAGTTAGTAAGTACCTGATCGAGTATGAAACTGAAATAGTCAGAGGTCATATCGGAGATAAAGACCCCTCTATAAGCGATGTCACAAACTCTTTTGAAGAGTTGAAAGGCCGAGTATGTAAAAGCTAATATGCTTACTGTGAAGCAGTACCTGCAATAGTGTAAGAAGAGCTCTCAAAACCATTGGACTGAATGTTATCTTAGTTTAAATCCTAAAATCCTATACTATCAGAAGTTAGTATCTTGGAGAAAGCAAAAAAAGAAAAAAAAATTGTGTAAGAGTTCAGCTTGGTATTGATTCTTACGTTAATTGTGGACTATCATAGAATCTGGAAATTGCTCCTTGTCTTGTCCTTGTTGGTGATGGTGCAGCTAGAGAAAGGGCAGTGATGAAGGAGAATAGGAGTGCCAGTGACCTTAGGGTAAGATCATATGTATATATAGAAGGCCTTGATCTCAACCTTGTCGATGCTACTGAAAACGAATATGGTGATGGTGTTGGCAAAGGTGGTCGTGTAGCTGGTGAGTGTGGAGTTGATGAAGGAGAAGGAGAAGGAGAAACACCAGATGTCATTCTCTGAGCAATCACCATCACATTACTTTCTTCTTTCATGGTTCTCTCCTTTTTCTAACTGTTAGCAAATGATTTTACTCTTTGTTTTGAGATAGCAGGAAAGAACCAAGTCTGGGGGGTGGGGTGTTTGCAGCCAATTGAGAAAATTTGCATATGTTACACAGATAACTAACTAGCTGGTAGTAAGTCTTGTCCAAAGGACAACATAGTTGGTTACCTACCCACTACTAAATTCAAATGGAAGCAGGTGAAAGAAGGATTTGTTTTAGTCAACTACATACCATCTCTTCATCAGAATGAAGGGATTTCTCAAATTTTTACACTGAGCCAAAGGATATGTTTAAGTTAACTATAAACCATAGCTTCATCAATAATGAAGTGTATAATTCCACACATCTGAAGGCATCACTCTATAGTTTGTACTGTGCCATTGACAAAATCAGGATATAATTTCTAGCTTCAGAGTTCAATCAAAGCTTATGCTAAGACAGCTCTTAAGGCAGCCCTCAAAATCTTGTGTCCACAAATAAAAAGTAGAAAATGTTAGAACTCGTTTGAGAAAGTTTGGTGCTCTTAAGAATGATTTGGGTAAGACATAGAATTCAATTTATGTTAACGTTAACAGCACACAGCTAATATACCTTCAATAGCATAATAGATCAGTAGGAGTGATTGGTTATTGGTTAAGACCATAATCAAACAATTTAATCGGTCTTTAAATTTGTAAAACCAAATCATGTTGATTTGATTTGGTTGGGTTTTTTTTTATTTTTTCAGTTTGAAAGTAATAAGTTCGATAAGAGCATACACATTTCGATAGACACACCTAGTACATAACCATAACCATGAATAACTCTCAGATCCTTGAACTCTTTTTGAATGGATTGCCATCAGTAAAGAAATTTGGTTGAAGGGATCATAATAGGAGGCACATTCAAGTTCCCATAAAACCATTAGGGAAAACAACAGGATTCACTAGTACATAACCAGCAACAACTATTATTGCATATTGAAACACTTTTGTCCTTGGATACATCTCTGTTTGCATTAATATGAAGTACTAGGATGTTGACTACAGTTTTGTCCCTTCCAAGTGCTACTTGTATTATTTGAATAACATTTCAAGGCTTTGATTGGTAGCCCCAAGGATTTTGGCTTGCCCACTTCCACTGGTCCCTGCACATCTCATTTATACCATATTTTGCCCTGAAAATAGTAAACAAGATTTGATCCCATTATTAGTACATCTCTTTCAACTGGTGAAATGAGAGGTTTATGCAAGAAGGTTAGCCTAAACGGCCCCGGGGTGGGGGGTGGGAGTTTTACTACTTACTTCCAACCTAGCTCCTTCTCAGCTTTTTCAGTTGATGCATAAACAGCAGTGGCATCACCTGGTCTTCTTGGACACATTTTAAGTGGGATTTTCTGAAAGGAAAGAAAATATTAGTACAACATAGGATGAGCATGTTGTCTTTATTCAAATAATTCAAATTCTCTAAGATGTGGTTTAGTATGTTCTGTATATTTGTAAAGAGACCTTTCCAGATGCTCTTTCAAAGGCAGCAACCATCTCTAGGACAGATTTGCCTGTTCCAGTACCCAAATTGTAGGCAACACAACCTAATGCAAACCATTAAAGAGAAGAACAAATGTCACAAGATGTTATCTTCAATAACAAATTCATTCTACGAAAGTGTATCATTATCTAAAACACCAGTCAAAAGATTTCAGATTTTAACTTCGCTTTGAAAAGGATTACTTACCTATATCCTTCTGCCTTAGAAGTCTCTGAAGTGCAACAACATGACCATCCGCCAAATCCATAACATGGATATAATCTCGTATCTAGTGAGGAATAGATTTTAAATCATTTATCAGTCCAAGTACAGAAAAGAAACATGTTAAAAGGTAGATCATGCCATGAATCTACTTGGATATTCTACTATAATTCTGTCCTTTTCTCTTCAATATAAGTAACTGTTCACTCTTCATAACCTACCGCGGTTCCATCAGGTGTAGGGTAGTCGCTGCCATATACATTCAACTCTGGCAATCTACCAACAGCTACTTGCTGAATGTAAGGCATAAGATTGTTGGGAATGCCCTTTGGATCTTCCCCAAGCTTGCCACTTTCATGAGCTCCTACTGGATTGAAATACCTCAACAGTATGATATTCCATTCTGGATCTGCCTTCTGAATATCCCGAGCAATATCTTCAAGAAATAGCTAATTAAATAGAACAAAACACAAGTTTAGTTACACACTTTACAGACTGAGATAGTATCAAATGAACAATCTCTAAACACTACAAAATTAAGAGACAGTTATTGACAATAGTAACCTTGGTTCGACCATAAGGATTCATAGCCTTCAATTCGAAATCCTCCACACAGGGAACCTTGTCAGGCTGACCATAAACTGTTGCAGATGATGAAAAAACCAACTGCAATTTCACACAATCAAATTAGACAGCTATCAACCTGAAGAACCGACTCAATACCCTCCCCTACAAATTCAACAATATGCCACATCCTGAGCAATTGAACCCACTTTCGCTCCCTAGCTATGTCCATGTTCTTGAGGCTAAATGAGTTACTGAGAAAAGCTCATATTTACTATTTTCCTTCAAATTCTACGAAAATTATACATACAGGGTAGCAACAATCATGAACATGATAGATTCGAACTTGCCTTCCCCCGAATGCATAATGTATTTCATCAATTCATATATAAGAAATAAAAATTATATCGAAAGACGTACATACCTTCTTACAATTATACTTGGCCATGACTGAATACAAAGTTATTGATCCAATCAGATTGTTCTCAAAATAAAGAAAGGGATGAACAACACTCTCTCCAACAGCCTTAAGACCAGCAAAATGGACCACAGCAGCAAACCTTTTTCAATATATATTGCAAAACAATACATATCAAGACACACCATAGAAATGCATTCAAAGAAAATAATAACAGCTGGAAGTAATTTGAAGAAAGAGATTTGCATACTCTTTTTTAGAAAATAACTTCTCCAAATCATCTTTGTTTCTGATATCACCCTGCCACCAAGAAGCAAACAAGGTGAAATCCCAAAGCAAGTGAAAAAACCCAATTTTAGTATTGTGAATTTAAGCTATGTGAAAATCAGCACTCATTGCACAACCAAAATTAGGATTAAATAGACTTAGTTGTACAATCACAGAGCAGTAAACACTTGTGAAGAACAGTACACAAAAACAAAATGTAAATGATGGAACCTTAAACATTCAATCACTACAGAATTCTAGCTTAAACATATGATCATCTCAAAAAAAAAAAAAAAAGTTCTCTACGAAAGGAATAATTCTTGTGAACTTGTGAAGCCCATTTTCTTCATTTTTCTTTCATTCTCTTCCTTTTTTAACCCCCATTTTTTGGTTTCAGAAAAAAGCATACAAATAGCAGCAAACACTTATCAAGATTACCAATAAAGAAAAATCAAGATTTCTTCTTTTAGAAGATGATAACAACATGATACAGGGCAATGAAAAATACACACAAAAATAAAATGTACAAGCAAAGCCTTAAATGATGGAGCCTTAAACATGAAATGACTACAAAATTCTAGCTTAAACATATGATCATCTGAAAAAAATTGAGCCACAATTCTCCTACAAAAGCAATAATTCTTGTGAATCAACCCCCCCCCCCCCCCCTTTTTTTAACCATTTAAGGCGTTTGGATTGACCTTTTAAACTTATAACCTAAAAGTCAAAAGTTGAACACCAGCTTTTTAAGCACTTTTCGTTGTTCCCAAACACTTTTAAAAATAGCTTAAAAATCAGAAATCATTAAAAAAAGCCATCCAAACATCTTTTTTCTGGTTTCAGAAAAAGAATGTTGGGCTTTGATAAAAAGAAGATATAAAAAATCATACCAAATGAAATTCAAGATTCTGGGAAAGTTGAGGACCAACTAATTTTCTGACTCTATCAACAGCTTCTTCCACAGAATTATGCAAGTTATCAATGATTGTAACTTTGAACCCTTCATTCAGTAGCTGCACCACAGTGTGTGTTCCAATGAAACCAGCTCCTCCAGTCACCAAAATATTATCTTTACTCTGAACACCCATTTTACTAAACACAATAAAGATTCAATCTTTATCCTTTCAAGAACCAAAACAGAAGCAAGGGGTTCTTTCTTCTTTCTTTCTCTAGTGAATGTAAAATGGAAAAAGGCTTTCTTTTTTAGTTATAGAAGATACGTGAAGAAAAAGGGAGGATATAAGGAAAATTTTTGAGCAAATCAAGACTGTTCTTGAAAAAGTGGATAAGTAACGATCTTAAATAAGGAAAAAAATTGAGAAAATTTATGAGGGGGAGGGGGGTTTAAGGGGGTGGGGGTGGTTTTTTGGGAAAAAGATTGGGATGAAAAAGGAGAATTTTATGGATGTTTGGGATCCTAATTATGACTGATGTGGCAAGCATGAGTTGAGTGTGGGAATGAGGGTGGGATGCTATTTCCCCACAAATTTTTGGCCCACAAATTTAAAAAGTCTATAATATCTTTTTCTTTAAATTTTGTATATATTTTTTCACTACTTTTTCTTCCAAAGCAACATTAACTTTTCTCTATTTCCCAAACATTTTAAATTATTAAAATAAAACTTTTTTAATATCAA
>JBCEWC010010074.1:0-18045 GCA_038996855.1 Solanum aculeatissimum | reverse complement strand
TCCCCAGCCTCCAATTGTAGCTCCTCCTTCTTTGGCTTATTGATCTTTTCTGTTTTTTCTTTAAACAATTCAGGATTTTTCACATAACACTGTTCTTCGTCATGACCCTGCAACATGCAAGTAGTGCGGTATTTGGGCACATAGTCATACATGATTTGTATCCATTTTTCCGTGACCTCCGCACTATCCTTCTTAACACATATCTTGATCCTTTTCGGAAATTTCTGAAGTAAATCAACCTCAACTTTAACCCTAGCATAGCTAGGCCTAGTTTTATTCTTTGTGGCCAGATCCACCTGTATGGGCCTCCCTACTGCTGCAGCAAGAGAAAATATTGATTCTTCTCCAAAACAATTTGGAGGAAGAGACGGGAAAGAGATCCATGCAATTGTCGTGGTAGTTTCTTCTTCTGGGTGAAACATCGGATCCCACTTCAATGTTCTCATTGGGTATGATTTACCCCTTTGTGTGATATAAAAGGTTGGTTTCGATAATAAGTGCACATAATCTTCCAACAACGTGGCCCGGATTAATACGTGCCTATTACTAAGCAATCCAATCTTGCAGTCACCCTTCAATTCACATTGCTTAGGGATAAGTTTCCTGAGATCATTAATTTCAGGCCACCCATACGAAAAATTTCCAATAACCGCATACTGAAGACTTTCATTGATAACCATTTGGTCTACTTCCAATTGTTCCCATTGAATAATCGGTTTTCCATGAAGATAAGAAATAGGTTTTAGGGGAAGAGGTTTGGATGTTGTAGTAGATGGTTTGAACAAACTGACAAAGGACGGTACTGTATCTTTGGCCTCATCTCCAGGTGGTTGGCCGACGGCCAGCGTAGCCATGACCGATCGAACAAGGAGGCGGCAGTTAAAGGTGTAGAGAGCGTTTTAGAGTTTTAGTAGACAGTTGGCTTGACTTGATCAACAATGATAATACTAATAACCATTCAAACGACTGCATGTTAAAAATGTTCATACGCTATTAAATACTAATTAATACACACGTGCTTCATGCGATCTTAAAATATCTTTTATTAGAATTTATAAATATAATTTTTTTTAAAATAAAATTTTAGCCTTCAAATTCAAATTAATGAAGTTTCAGCTTTTTAATCCCTATTACTATTATTAGCATCTTAATTAGTTATACATCTTTGTTTTCATTACATAACAATTTTAGTCTTTTAAAGCTATTGAGATTTTTGCATAATCTATGTAAAATGACATTGTATTTAACCCTTTTTCTATGACTGGGATTATGTTTTTAAATAATATATATTCAGCTTAATTTACATGCTAGTTTATATAAGTTACGATAAATATTTAGACAAACAATCAAGAATTTTTTAAAGCGAAAAAAATTACAAATTAAATAACAAACAATCAAGAATTTTTTGAGATACATAATTTGAATAAGAAAATACTTTCGAGTCATTTCTAATATGTTAAACGATATATTTTATTTGATATTTTGAAGGAGGAGCAAATTTGAACCATTGCGTACATTTTTAATCCAATAAATGAAAGGAGAGACAAATTTAGCCAATAGGTGAAAGAACGATATTTTTAAACTATATCTTGACAATATTTTTCAATCTCCGTTTAAAAAATATACTAAAATATACTAAGTACTCTCTCTAGTCCATATAAAGTTTAGAGTGTGACACACCTATATTTAAGAACAAAAATCAAAGATTACTCACTGCTATTTTGATTATTTTCAAATTATTTTTTTAGAAAATATAAAATAGTTAAAACCTCATTAAATAAAGAATAAACAAAAAAAGTCTCAATAATTTTTTAAACTTTGAATAATTCACTTATTTAAACTATAAAAATACTCTAATAATACACTATATAGTAAAATGGTATTTTTAATCCTTTTCCAAGAATACCCTTGTTATGGTTATTAGTAAAAGAAATACTTATTCCTTTTGGCTCGCGAAGTAGATCACGCAAGGAGATAAGGCTACATATTTACATTTTTGCCCTAACATATAGACCTGTGGACGACGGGGGTAAACCTGGCTTTACACAAATCTTACAGTGCCTCAGTCGATACCGGCTGTTCCATCTCCGCCAATTCCGTGCGGCTCCGCCGTGGTTCCCACCGGCTTTCGTGTTCGCCTTCTCCGGCGACTTCTCCAACACATGGTTTTCTTCTTCTCTTAGTGTATGTAGATATGATGTGTGGGTATTTGAAGCTTAATTTGTTGTTGTAGCTGATTTATGTGCCCGGCCGGCTGTGCTAGCTATTTGTTCTATACCACAATCACAAACTACATAATCAGATATGTTGATTTCCTGTTTCTATTTATGTGCTGTACTGATTATTTGGGATTTTTTTTTCTGTTATCTGATTTGTAGTACTGTGGTTTTCTGGAATTTGATATATTGATGTATAACTTGAGAGACTTCAAATGGCTTACTGCGCCAATGGGGAAAATTTTATGGTATTCATGTCTTATTTTACTTTAGGAACCAATTTACTAAATGTACGAGTGATAGAATTGATTAGTTTCGGCAGTTCTTTCTCCAAATAAGCTATGTGCTAAGCTAACAATATGAAGTTTTGATGATTAAGAAATCACTAAGTAAAACATAACAAACATATGCAAGAACCAGATATCATACATGTCTCAAGTAAGAATGGGTAGTGGTTATGAGAAAACTAGTTAAGAACCAGTTCCTTAACATATCTACTTACAAGAGATGCTATGAAGAGTACACTGCAATGAGTGATTACAAGTTTCCCTGGGTATTAATTAAGTTCAGACTCGATTATGGATAAGTACATTGATATGTATACTTTTTTTGTAACTATATTTTATTGTATTCTGGAAAATCCCCATAAAGTACCTTTAAATATGGATATATCAAGGCGAATGAAGGATCGATGTAAGACAGGGTGTAGTTGCTCTTCACAGAGTATTTGATAAATTGAAGCCTGCAACAATGCATGTATTGGTGACTGGGAAGAGGTGCTAATTGAAATCCTTTTACAGGATGCATGATAATAATCTTCATTATCATGCCATAATTTTTAGCACTTTTCAATGTAAATCTAAGTGGTTCAGAACCTTCATGACATTAGATTCTTTATCTTGATTATCATGCCGTAATGTTTAGCTCTTTTCAGTGTAAATCTAAGTGGCTCAGAACCTTCATGACGCTAGATTCTTTCTTCTTTTGTTTTAAGATTTGTGTTTTGGGCTTTTGGCCTTCTGATCTGTATCTTTTCTTTGGGTCTTCCTCTTCTCTCTGCAGCATTGGATGTTCTATACAGCTCGCTGTGATTGTGCATTATTGGCTGGATATAGCATGTGAAGATGATATTATCATCTGTAATCCAACTTTTCTAGAATTGGGAAATGCCCGAGATAACAGACGTAGCAAAAGAAATATCTGAAGATGGGACGGATTCATCTCAGGATGATATTGGCACTGTTGAGGAAATGCCCGAGGACACAATCTTATCACGACAAACATCCGTGAACCTTATCCCTTTCATTGGCCAAAGGTTTGTATCACAAGATGCTGCATATGAATTTTACTGTAGCTTTGCAAAGCAATACGGTTTTTCAATTAGACGGCATCGTACCCGGGGAAAGGATGGAGTTGGTAGGGGCATTACAAGAAGAGATTTTACATGCCATCATGGTGGCTATCCACAACTCAAGCCTTCAGAAGACGGCAAGCTGCAAAGGAATCGAAAATCATCACGTTGTGGGTGCCAGGCATTTATGAGAATTGTTAAAAGAGCAGATCTTAATGTCCCCGAATGGCGGATTACAGGTTTCAGCAATGTTCATAACCATGAACTTTTAAAGTCAACTGAGATGCAACTAATTCCTGCCTACTGCACCATGTCTCCTGATGACAAGAGTCGCATTTGCATGTTTGCAAAAGCTGGGATGTCAGTTCGGCAAATGCTGAGATTGATGGAGCTAGAGAAGGGAGTTAAGTTGGGTTGTTTACCGTTCACAGAGGTCGATGTCAGAAACTTGCTACAATCTTATAGAAATGTGGACCAGGATAATGACCCTATTGACCTTCTCAAAATGTGCAAGGAGATGAAAGACAAAGACCCGAAATTCAAATACGACTATAAGATAGATTCTAATAATAGGTTGGAGCATATTGCCTGGTCTTATGCTTCATCAATGAGGTTGTATGAGGCTTTTGGTGATGCCATAGCATTTGACACTACTCACCGCTTGAATGCCTATGATATGCTTCTTGGGATATGGATTGGGGTGGATAACCATGGAAGTCATTGCTTCTTTGGTTGTGCACTCCTTCGAGATGAAAATGTGCAGTCGTTCTCCTGGGCATTGAAGGTATGAAGCTGTGCAATCTTATTACTGTCCCGTTATACTAATCACATTTATGAAGTATTGAATTTTCTTTAAACCCACTTAATTTTTCAGTATCCAAAACGGTTCAAGTGCTTGAAATGCCTATCGTGTGCCTAACAATCGGAGAGCGTGAGAGTTCCAAGAAAATATTGATGAAACTAGTGTGAAAAAGACAAGCTTACTCCTTGCTCTTACTTACTACTTCATTTGTTAAGGAAAAACGGATTATCCATCAGTTCAGATGTTATGGAGCTACTTCGAATAACTGTGTAAACTGGTGGTAGAGAAAATTATTGAACTAAATTTTGCAACTAGTACGCAAAGTATATTTACAAAGAAGTTCATCAGATCAGATTCCAAATTTGAGTTATGTTTGATTCTTCAAGTACAAAAGATAATATTTAAGTTGCCAAATAGTTCTGAGCCATCAGAACTGGAGGATGACGAGGATGTGTTCGGCTGTGCCCTAAAATTAAAACATAAGAGTATCTTGCAGGCCTAAATTGGTTGTTGCACAATCTTTGTGCTGCTGATATATATACACAATGTGTTACAGTCTTAAAAGAAGAATATATCATTTTCTTCATCAAAAAAGAAGAATATTTTGCAGGTTGCAGCGAGTTGAAAGATCTATTGCTTAATAAATTGTTGTCTATTTGTTTGCTTGAGCTTTATAATTTGCTTCACTCGCCCTATAACAATGTCGATTCTTCACCTTGGCTTTGTAATCTTCCTCTGAATTTCCTCTTTTCTGTTTAATGATACAAAACTCACTACTTCTATCTTTTTACCAATCTTCAGTCCTCCTTATCATCTTTTGGTTGTACATATGTTTGTTAAGGGCATCAGGTCTAGCCACTCTCAGTTCCATTCTGGTATGCGTAAGCTACTAGCTTATCTGTAACAACTGCAGATATCTTTGAAATGCATCTTTCTATCCTTAGGTTGCAACTCCTGGGTTATATGCTAATATGAAATCTCTTTTGTGTTGCTTTGTTTCTCTAAAATCGGTGCTAGACATTCTTGGGCTTCATGAATGGCAAGGCTCCAGGAACCATTTTGACTGATCAAAATTTGTGGCTCAAAGAAGCTATTGCCATTGAAATACCAAGAGTAAAACATGCATTTTGCATTTGGAATATAATGTCGAGGTTTACAGATTGGTTTTCCACACTTCTCGGAACCCAATATGATGATTGGAAGGCTGAGTTCCATCGCCTCTACAATTTACATTCGATTGAGGAATACGAAGTGGGATGGAATGAGATGGTCAAAACCTACCAGCTTGATGGAAATAAACACATTGCCAGTTTATATGCTTTACGTTCATACTGGGCGCTTCCTTTTTTGAGATCTTTCTTCTTTGCTGGAATGACGAGTACATTTCAGTCAGAGACAATAAATACTTATATCCAGAGGTTCTTGAGTGCTCAATCTGTACTTGATAACTTTGTGGAGCAGGTATGAGATTTTCGCTTACCTTTTGTTTCTTAGCAAGTTTAATTATCACTTATTTAATTTTTCTTCAATTCTTTTGCTGATAACTGTACATACTGCAGGTTGCTCGGGTTGTGGATGCTAAAGATCAAGCAGGAGCAAAACATAAAGTACATAAAAACATTCAAAAGGTTCCCCTGAAAACAGGTTCACCAATAGAATCTCATGCTGCAACTGTTCTTACATCATATGCATTCTCAAAACTGCAAGAGGAGCTTGTTTTTGCACCACAATATGCATCACTGATTGTTAATGAAAGTTATTTCATTGTGAGACACCATAAGGAAATGGATGGGGGTTACAAAGTACTCTGGGTTCCGCATGATGAGTTCATTAGCTGTAGCTGCCATAATTTTGAGTTTACTGGTATACTCTGCAGGCATGTGCTTCGTGTTTTGTCAACTAATAACTGTTTTCACATTCCAGACCAATATCTGCCCATGCGCTGGCGTGAGTTTACCTCCTCTTTGGCTAAGCCCATGCTCGTTACTCTACCAAGGGATCATATGGGAAAAGTTCAGTTATTGCAGTCCATGATTTCAACACTGGTTGGTGAATCAATTGAAACCGAAGAACGCCTCAATGTTGTTTGTGATGAAGTATCTACAGTTTTATCTCGCATTAAGGGGTTTCCTACAGCATCCAATGGGGGTAATACTATTGCATATGAGAGCTCATCAGACTCGCTGATTCTTGCGGAGGTTGAGGATTCTGAGGGCATTGGTCAAAGCTTCAGTTGCAACCCTCATGAGTGTATAAATTTGGCAAAGTTGAAAGAGAGAGCATACAGAGATGGGCTGGATCTTTACGGGAAGAGAAAGCGTTTTTCCATTCCATGTTGTGGGCAGTATGGCCATGATGCAAATGATTGTCCAATGATGGAAGGTGAAGATTTGAATGGAGATAAACTTGGCTTTTTATAGTAGGAATGTTGTGAAATGGAGCTAGCGCTTTGAGGAAGTAGGGAATATATACCATCCCCTCTGTTCATGGCTGACAGTTTCTCCTCTGTCAATGCAAATCTATACCTTTGAACTTGTGTGACCTAAAAAGATCGACTCGTAATATGCAGGAATACCTCTTTCTGACCAACATTTTTTTGCACAAATGAAGGTCCTTTCAGGGACCGAAGAAGGCGCATTCTTATTTCTGTCCTGTGCTCCTAAAAGAAGAGGAGAAAAGAAGTATTTAAGATGTAGCACTATGATTCTCATGCCTCAACGGGGAAAACAAAGAGCAAGGTTAGATGATATAATATTGATTTCATTTGAAATCCAACTACTGCAATTTATGTGATTCCTCTCTCTTTTTTCCCTCTTCATCCTGTGACAATGGCATTCTGTATTTGTTTCTATAAATATTCAATGGTACAAGTTGACTAATGTGCAAAAATGTAGGTCTACATTCCACTAGGTGCAGATCTATTCTAGGCATATCAAGTGTAGATTACGATTTAATACTTGTATTCGGTTCAAACAATATTTACAAGACTACCTATAGGATGTGATACTAGTGTTTAGACTGGCATTTGGGATGCCATAACATGATGAAATGAAACATTCTAGTAATTTTGATCTTCATCAGCTAAGGAAACTTTGCTTAGCCTGCTGGGCAATGTCTTAAGATCATTCATGTTCCTGACTTTTCTAGCTCTTCCTCTGCGACTGCCTGAACCAAATACAGCTCTATGTGCCAATGCTTTGCCTAAAAGCCGGTACTCATCCCTGGAACCCTTGTTGTGATCTTGTTGCCTTGTCTCGCCATCATCACACTGCTCGTGGCAGCCATTGCTGTTGTAGGTTTCAGAAGCTCCATAAGTTGCCTTTTCAGCAGCCATTATTATATTATAATACCAAAGGAGGAGGACTAGGATGGTGATGTGAAGGAAATCAAGAAATGAAAGAACTTTTACATGTGACCCTTTTGGCTTAATGGGAATAAATGTTTATAAAGACTTTGGGGTTGGGACAAAAGACACATGAATGGGGACGGTTAAAATTGGATCGTTAATGGTGGCATTAAAAAGGTAAAGTTGGAGGAGTTTTGAAGCAAAGTTTCATATAGCCGAAAGGTTACTCCTTACGCAAATCCTCCCATGCATGCATTTATTAATGTTCTCTTGAATAAGAAGGAATAATATATTACACTTGTTTTACTGTGTATTCTTTCATAGTAATAATTGGCTGCCTTCATCATCATAATTTTACTGTATCTTCATTGATAGCACTGCCATAAATCGACTAATCGTCTGACCAATAGTTGTATTGGGAATATAGACCAAAGATACGAACAAAAGTTGCTTTCAGATATTGAGTCAGGATTTGAAGTTTATGAGTCATGAATTTGCTATTAAATCTATGGCTCATTTCGTTTTAGTTAGTGGAAATCCTAATATAGATGTAGGGTAGGGAAAGTTATTGAGTTTGTCTTTTTATTGCATAGTAATAACCATTTGAATTACAAACCAAAACTAGTTGATTTTGTATTTCAAGATGTAGCATTAAACTTTTTTCATACGACAATAACGATGACTTTGGATCTTTTCTTTCCATGAGTAGGCTTATAGCCGCCTATCAAAATAATAGCTGGCATATTTATATTTGATTAGTGAATGTAATTATTTTTATGTAAATACTTGCCTGGACAAGAAAGCTTTAGTGGGAGAGCTGCAATAATCTTTTTGGTTAACAGGAATCTCACTTTTTTGTTAATGGAAAGGATGCTTGTTCTTGACACAAAAACAATTCCTTGTCCACAATCCTAAACATGTGTACATTTCTTTACATGATGATAATGGAACCAAGGTATTTGTTCTTTAACTACTTTACCCTTCTTTTAACTTTATCTAGTGCTTTCTACAATCTTCATCCCCACCATATTCCCACATTTTAGCCCCACTATTTCGTAAATAGCTCAACTGTTTGCATATTTATGAAACCTAACTATGATTGGTTGTTGTATTAGACGGGTATCAATAAAAGAGTTGTATTTATGCGGTGAGTATCAACTGTGTCAGATGAATATCATTTGTATATATATTGTATCAACTAAAAATATGTGGAAGAGCAGTATCAATACGCAACATGATGGGTTGCACGCGTCAACTACAATAAGGGATTAGGTCCCTTATTACAGATTTGAACAAACAATAAGTAAATAATATCAGTATTTTACGTGGAAAATCTCCTTGCTCAAGGAAGTAAAAACCACTACTTGTCTCACACAATTTTAGCATTGTTCATTAACTTCAAGGAGCAACAACGATTACAAGCTCTTGCAATCTAAATGACTAACCTCTTAATCCCTTTCCCCTTGTAAAGTTTAATGAAAATCCTCTCCAACTAAGCAACAACTCTATTGCCCATTAAACTAATATACTCAGATCAATCTAGACTTCAAGATCTCATCCTAGCTAACTCTAGCTATGGATTAAACACAAGAGAAGCAATTCAAATCAAAGCACCATGTTCCTTTACAGATCAGGGAGGACCTGATTCACATAAAAATATGTAGAGAAATAAACTAAAAATAGCTTAACAAAATTCCTGAAAATTTGAGAGCCATTGTTGTTCTTTAGTTGATTTCTGGAAAGTAATTTTTCAATCTTTTCATTGTGGAAGAGATGATATGCAAAAAGTTAGGTTTTCCAATATATGTTGGAACATAATATAGGACAACCACCTTTATTTAGAGCGATTCTATTGGTCAATAGACTTGCCACACTACGATTACCCGAGCACATCAAAAGTTTGTTACTGGCAGGTGCACTATTCCACATGTCACTTTCAGGTACGTTAGATCTGGATTTAGGTTATATGCACGGACATTATAATAAACTTTTTGTAACATTAGATCTGTGTACATTCTACTCTTTTTTGGTCTCATTCTGTGAAAATGCACTGAATATATTGTTCTTGTTGATATGTGACATGTTCAAAAGCTTTGTTGTGTACTGTTATATGGCTTGAAATTACTTAGAAACTTCCTGTAGAGCAAAATGAAAAGAAGAAATGAGTAGCCGTTATGATGCAAAACAAAGCAAGTAAACAAACACTACATCATTGGTGGTACAAATAAAATTATGTGACATTCTTTTAAGTTTGTCCCAAGAAAATGTCATTCTATTATAATACGAAATAACTTAATTTAAAATTTTCTTTCAATCTTAATAAAATAATTTATTAACCATACAAATGTCTTAAAAATAATTACTTATATCCACAGCAGAATCTAACAAGTTATAAATTTAGGATAGTGGCATTAAGGGTTTATTTGGACATGTGATATCGAATCATGTTATGAAAGCAAGTTGATTTGAAGCTGGAATTTTTGTTTGGACATGCAGTTTGAAATTATTAAGTTGTAATTTTTTCTTTATAAACATGAAATCCTTGCAAGTTGTGAAAACTATCAAAATTTGTCCAATTCTAGTATAATCTTATTAAATGAGCAAATCATCATTCAAAAACAAGATATTAGATTATCCTAAGGCGCCGAATTGATAAATCGCATATTGTCATGTTCTTTCTATAAATTAATGTTTGTAATTGCAAATTTTTAAATACATATATTTTTATGAAGATTCACTAGTCAACAATAGTAATAAATAATTATATTATTTAATATAATTTTTCATAGGGTATGGATAATTTGTTCACGTTGAGCATGAACACTTATTGTAAAATTCACGGGTTTGTTTTCCTTACAAAATATAAACTTATCGGTGGTAAGTTTTAATTATTTTTTTAAAAAAAAATAAATTGAAATCGAAATCCAAATGGTTCTTTTTAGAGAACTTGACATTTGAAATCATGATCTCAACTCGCATATTCAAATGTTTATTTGAAATCGTGATTTCACATCACATGTCCAAACACAAAATAAATGTTAGTGATTTAATTCTGAATTTAATTTTTGTATATATTTATATAAATACCGAGTTTCAACCAAAGTATATATTATTTATTTAGGCTGTGCCCATACTAGTACCAAGCTAGTAGTGACAAGAACAACTATAAATAACCATGCAAATTAGCTCCTGTATTCTCACACAAAATCTACTAAAGATAGGGAAAAAATAGTGCTACAATGAGGGGTGAAAATTTTCTTAACCAACATGATGAAGAAAGTAGAGCTATGCACTATTGGTGGAGATCAACAACAAAATTTGATGAATGTGTAAAATTTAAGTATGAAAAAATACAAAATTTGTCAAAAATGACACCAATACTTAAAGTGCTTAGAGAAATGGAGAGGCTCTATTTGATGTCCATAGAGAGTCTTGATGAGGTTAGGCAAAAGCTAATGTCTTATAAAGCAGGAGATTTTTGGGTACCAATTGGTGGAATTAACAAAGAAGATATGGATATTCCACCTGTGAATACTATATTGTTGGTTGGTTTTCATAATGCTGGCAAAAGTTCACTTGTCAACCTTATGTATAGTGTTCTTGGCCAATCTGGTCTCATCCCTTTTGCTCAAACTTCCTCAGGTACTTACTTGGTTGATACAATATTTCTTTCTAATTATATAACATCTATTTAACTCGATACGAAATTTAAGAAAAAAGTAAGGTTGTTATACATTTCAAAAGCTCACTTATAATGAAATTAGGTTATGCGTTCACTTATAAAATTTTGCGTGTTTTAATCAATTATGTTGATAGTAATGTATTAATGATATAATAGTACGCATGCCCGACTATCACTAGGCCAGGTGCCAATGGACAAAGTGAACTTTATTCCTCTATACTTAGACTCTACTCTCTCTGTTCCAAAACAATTGTCATATTTCGCTTTTTAAAAGTTAATTTTACTAATTTTCCTCTAAAACGATTTTCTTAAGGAAATGATTGCGATTACACGACATTAAGAATGGAGGAGCACAATGTGCTAAGATCATCACGAAGTGGATTTTGCATTTACGATACAATGGGCTTCGATTATGATAGAGTTGATGAAGCTCTTTTAGAATTGAAAGAATGGACGGCTCCTGATGGAGTCCACCATAAGAAGCTGTGTTCCAGACCAGGAGATCATGTGCTTCTCCCAATACTAAATAATGAATTAGAGGATGCTTCTTGTTCAATTTTCATAAAGAGAAGAGTCAATTGTGTTATGTTGGTGGCCAATGCTTATGAAATATCTAAGTCTCTAAGACTTGGTGATTTCAAGACATTGGATGCATTGAAGCAACTCTTTTGCTCATCTTCACTCAATAAATCAAGTGAGTTTTAATGATTAATTCTCACCCATTAATTATTAAACATGTAGCCAAGTACTCCCTCTGTCCCATTTTAATCGTTGCTCCGATTAAAAAAAATTATCCCAAAAAAGCATCACCATAGAAATTCAAGATTAATGTGGAAACTACTCCATCTGTCTCATTTTAGTCATCATGTTGTGTTTTTTGAAAGTTAGTTTGACTAAATTTTAAAGTTAAATTAATTTAAATATTTTGAAATAACAATTTAGATATGCAAAAATTATATGAAAAATATTATTGCTGGCAACTTTTTTCATATAAATATGATTAAAAAATATATCTTAAAATGTAGTCAAAGTTGACATATTTTGATTCTAAAAATAAAAGCTATGACAACTAAAGTGGAATGGATGGAATTTTATTTCAAGTATATAAGCTCTTAACTTAAAGTAGTCCTTTTTAATATATTGCTTAATTCTCAAAAAATGTTTAATAAATAAAAATAATTTAGTAAATTATATTTTGTATTGACTGATTTTTCTTGATGAACATGAAAAGCGCTAAAACAATAATTAAAAAGGAAAGGAGTGAATCATAGTCAAATCCTTAACTAGAGAGAGTTACAAGCTTTTGTAGTGTGGACATTTCTTACTCTCTTGTATTTTTAGGTCACTATTTCAACTTGTCATAGTAAACAAGTTTTTCTTTTCATTTTAAAATATTGTCAGTATATATAAGTTAAACTATGTCATTCATTTTTTACTACAGATGGGAACCCCATATTGATCTTGACTCACGGAGACAAGTTATCAACCGAAGATCGAATCGATTGTCGATTAAAAATATGCAAGCACCTTGGTGCCTCAGAGACTAATGGAATATATGATATAGTTTGTGTGACAGAATATGGCTTATTAGCAGATGAATATGATCCAATCTCAGCATATTCTGTAAGTGAAGCAGTTTACAGAGCATTGCTTATTTCAGACAGGGCTCAACTTGTCAAGAAAACATTTAAGGATTGGGCATTATTTGCATTGTCATGTCTTATGTGCTTCTTAGCCAGCATTTTTGCCTCTTTGGCTCATCTTTTCAATGTTTTGGCCCACAAACATAATGGCAAGTTGAAATGGTGAAGAAAAATCTAGGCAAATATTTGTATTAGCATATGTATTTGTATTTTCTACTAATGATGTCCTTGCTATTAGATGTTAATAAAATAGGTTAATAACTTTATCTTTCCTTTGCTTTACTCATGGTTATTTTTAGTTAGTGAACTTGCAAATTCTAAACTAAATTGTAGGTTGCAAGATTAGCCTCCAGTATGTTATTCTTCTCGATAATTTATTTTCCCTTTGTAATTCAATTTAAATTTAAAAAGGAGTATTCAAGATAGTATCACAATTAAATTTATAATATTCATTTTCAGACATTTAATGTTGGTATGTGTGACCGTGCGAAGCTCGGACAGATTACCTAGTATAAAATATAAAAAAATGAAATGTTTTATTTATGATAATTGAAAAATTATATATTATAAAGAATTAAATATCATTTTCAAGTCTTTTACTCTTTTTAATAAATTTTTTAATACAAAATTATAATTAATATTTAGAAAATATAATTATTTTCTTAAGTTTCTTTTCGAATTTATGAGTTTTTAGTTAGATGACATATAAACTTAATCTAATATTTTAAAACTTTGAATTAAACTATCGAAAACTATGATATATCAATAAGATTTCTAAAAACAAAAATCAAAGTATTGCATTGTAATAAATGGTTAAGATTTATTAACTTGAAAGAACTTTTCCCAAGTTATACAATAAAATATTACTTTCTTTGTCTCACTTTATATGATTAACGTTGAATTAGTTATCTTAAATTTCAATTGAATAAAAAAAAAGTAAAAATTACAAAATTACACAACTTATTTTACCAAAATCTTCAATATTCCCTACTATATAAAAAAATTACAAATATTTCATATTTCTACCTTCTTTCTCAAATATCTCAAATACTTACAAATATTTTCTTATGCCTATGTTTTAGCCTTAGTGTCAATCAATCAGTTAACAAATTAATTGCAAATTTAAATTTGAAGAAATCTTTTGGTACTATATCGAATAACCTACCATCTTCTTCTTTCCTTGTTCGATGTTCGATCGATTCTCCATTTTTTTTAAAGTTTTTCTTTCGTATCAATCAACTACTTTAATGGATGATGTACCAACATTTAGCGTTGATGTTACACAAGAATTTCGCGACAGTGATAACACTCCATCATCGCATGTAGATACAACAATCGAGTCATTCAACAATCCTCAAAACGACGCCATTGAAAATGATTTATCAGAAAAAAACTGATGCGCAGGAATGAACTAGACTCAAATTCAAAATCACTAGCTCGAAAACCGCATGCTAAAAAGAGAAAAAAAGTTGAATACATTAGTAACTCCCCCTTCTTTGCCAAAGGTTTGTTTTTTAACCTAATTTGTTATTTTTCTCTTATTTTCTAAATTGATACCATCCGCCATTCTTTTCGCATGGAAAATCACAGTCATATTTTTCTAAACTTGTTAATTGATTCATTTTTCCACTAATGTTTAGGTATCAATATTATAATTTATCGCTATTGTTTTGATTTTAGATGAAAATATGTTAAATTGATACATAAAATCATGCTAGTTTTGATACCTCTCAAATTTGTTTTTTATCATAGATTTGTTTAATTTCTTTGATACATGGTAAATGTGTCGATACCAATACATAGGATTTTTCAGGAATTTGATTAATTAAGCTATAATCACGGATGCAGATTATCTTTGTCAGAGGTATACCGCATTGTTATGGAAATATGCAGCCAACAAGGCTTGAATGATCCAGACGATGTTTTCATTAGGCCAGAAATAGAGAATCTTGTGGATATTTCATAGTATGTGTGTAACCTTTTATTTTGAATCCATGAACAATATGACTACTAAAAGACAAACTTTATGCCTTGCTTTTTTGTTTGAACTTTGATTTTTTTTTGTTCCGTTTGAATTGAACTTGTGAATATCTATCAATTTAAAATTTTAATTATGCATTTAAACTGTCTCTTTATACAATGATACTGCTCTTTATACAATGATACCTCCAACACACGATGCCAATCATTCATGATTTATTTCATTTAGAATTTATAAAATTTTATATCAGACGCATATACACAAGTTAAGTATCAATAATTGAAATTAAGTATCTCGTGACAGAATATGATACAACAGTTACCACTTTTTGGAATTTAACATAGCCATAAAAGACTAACATGGATATTTATATAAAATATCATGAAACTATAGATTTGTATACACAAGTGCAACCTCGACTGGCTTGACATTTATAAGATTTATTTTAATTAGTTGTTCAGTTATTATACTATGGACTGAAAGGTATCAAATTGTATCATGACATATTTTGATACCTTACTTTAATTGGTACACTATATCCTTATTGATTCATTTAGAACATATGACAAAAAAATAACAAGCATTTAATCAAATTTTTTATCATTAAACATACAAGTAGCTGTTATCAGTAATATTTTTTCTATTTACACGCGTCCAAACATGACAAACACATAAAAAAGTATCATTAATATAGACAGAGTACCAACATCTATTTGTTCTACTCTTTTACTATTCAAAGACACTGTCTGACTTGATAATTCAAAAGACTTAGAAAATAAAAAACTCTATTGACAATCCATCAACAACAAAAATTCACTTTCTTGGAAAATTTAATGTTTGACAATGCTTGCCTTATTCAATTTCATAAATTGATACATAAATTCATGCTATTGTAATTTTCATACCTCTCAAATTTGTCTCTTAGCATAAATGTGTTTAGATTTTTTGATACATGGTAAATCATAAGCAGTGTGTTGATAACAACACATAGGGTTTTTCAGGAATTTGGTTAATTAAGTTATATCCACTGGATGCAGAGTATCTTCGTCAAAGGTATGCCACATTGTTATGAAAATATGAGACCGAAAAGGTTTGCGAAGGTTATATTAGTGAGAATGATGATCCACTCAGGCCTAAGGATGTTTTCATTATGCCAGAAAGGGAGAATATTGTAGACATTGCATAGTATATGTGTCTGTTAACCTTTTATCTTGAATCCATGAACAATATGTTTATGACTACTAAAATGCAAACTGTAATGCCTTGTTTTTTTATTTGAACTTTAATTTTTTGTTCCTTTTGAATTGAACTTGTGAATCTTTATCAATTTAAAGTTTTAATTATGCTTTTAATTATGCATTTAAACTATCTCTAATTATCAACATCTTTAGTGCACGTTCCTTCGCATGCCACGCTTTTTGATATGTAATATTCACCCCATATGTGGCCTTGATATTCTCAACTATATCACTCGGTGTGTGTGCTCTTTTATGATTAACCAACTTTGGCACAGTCACACCGCTAAGGCGCTAACAAATGGCAGTGTCGCTTCAACTTTGTTGAACATCATATCCCTCATTGGACAAGTATGAACGTCATTGAAGTATCTGATTTTAAACGCATTCGTGTTTTTCCTGCACTATGCCTTCATTTTCCAGCCACAATCATCCGAGAAATATTTTAATACATAGCTGACAAAAATTACTATTATATTTCACGATTTAAACTTTTAAGATACATGATTGTACCTTTTCAGTGGAACATTTTGAATTCAACTATGATGTTGACCGATGATAATCCAAATAGCAATAACAAAGTTTTTTTATCTTAATACGTACAGTTTGTTTTTAGGTATCAAATACTTTGACTTATATAATATAAAAATCAGATTACTATTTTTAATACAAAAAAAACTCATCATGTCCACATATATAAATTAAGTGTTTACAACACTCTATACGTATCAAGAAAGTATGCATCTCAGTTAAAATATGTACTTTTTACTATCAGATCTTTTCACCCGAAAATTGCACCCTCTGTCTACCTTATACTTTGCCATTATTGATACTAACATTGCTTTTATCCTTATATACTTACTTTTCCTTAACATCAAAAAATTTTGAAATATCAAACATGGTTGATACGTCCATCCCATATTGAAAACATGAATCCACATTCTCGAAATCAACTGACAGAATTACATTTGTATCATGTTACGATACCTTATCACAAACAATTGACCCATTAATAGCATCAAAAGATTGCATATCAACAGAACCCAAATCAAACGTATCTACGCATAATGGATAGATTTCAAATCCAAGTTTTTTTTTCTTGATCTCAAGATACAATTTCATACCTAAGTCATTTCAAATTGTAATAGGAAACACATTACCTTCTACTATGTAATCTAATAATCATTCTTTTTCTTCTTTGGTCACATCCAATTCAGCAACAATTGTCTCTTTCAAATTAACGAATGAAATATTTTCTCCAATCACAATTCCATCGTTTTTGTATCTTTCGTAAACAACATCAAATGCCTATTTACCTGAATGGCGAAGCAAAATTGAAACATTCATACCGATTCTTTCAAGTATACTGAAAAATTGATCCAATCGACAATAGGGAATTTTTTGCAACTAATTTACTGAAAATTTGAATTATGAAATCCGTTTCAGTTGCACCCACATAGCAAATTAAATCGTTGTCAGCAACCGTTTAGTGTAATTAATGCGAAATTGGATTCTATTTTCGGTTACCCCCATATTAAGCATAACTGGTTGATTAAAAGCCCATTATTTCGTTAGGTATCAACCACATCTTGAGGTATCAACGTGACCCATTAAATAAGGGATTATTAGAAATTTAGGAAATAGTTAGTACGGATAGTCATTAAGCACTAATAGTATGGGATTTGTATAATTTATACTAAAAAAATTAGAAAAAATTACGCAACTGAGCAAACATTTAATACTAAATAACAAAATTAAGCTATAGTTTTATATTATTACCTTTTATAAC
>JBCEWC010010073.1:0-18045 GCA_038996855.1 Solanum aculeatissimum | reverse complement strand
GTGAATTAGGTGTTAACTAAGAATTGCTTACTCTGTATGTTACGTCATTACCACGAAAGCCTTAATGTCTGCTTATTAGAATCGGTGTCGTAGGAGCCATGAACCTAGTATAGTCAACTATTGATTGAAACCCAGTGGTCATAATAGATAGCGATTCGTAGAATATAATAGTTATTTAGTTTAAATCTAGTTATAAGCAAATCCCCATTTTCATTTTGCATTATTACCCTGGAAATAAGAATTGCATTTAAAACGAAGTGCTTTTCGCTGTATAGTCACACATTGCCTGTGGGATCGACCCCAACTCTAGTTGGATTCTATATTTGGTCAACGACCGCTTTGCATCTCAATTGAGGTGTAAGTTTGAGCGTATCAATAATTCACTTTTAATACATAATACAATTGCTAGACATAGTAAATATTTTTCAAATATGAAAGATCTAGGTAATAAAGAAAAAATATATTTAAAAATAGTAAATATTTTATAAAATAGATTCAAAAAGATAATTATTCCAAGAATGAAACCAAAACAAGCACATTGCTCAATCTAGCCTTTCTTTAACTAATAGCCAAAGAGGAATGCAACTGAGCTTTTACATTTGTTCTCCATTTTTGTTGGGAAAAAACGTGCACAATATTTGAATTGACTTATTTTAGATAATTTTATGTTAAAGTAACTTTTAAACTTTTTGTAATATATCGATAAAATATTTTCTGAAAAAAAAAGTAAATCGATAATATAATATATTTTTTTAAGTATTTAACACCAACTTCAAGTTTTAGAATGTGCTGCAAACCAATTTTTTTTCCTCTTACAAAGTTTGAATTTTTCTTAAGGGAAATATATATCCAAAAAATAACTTTAATTTTTAAGTATATTTTTTCAACTCAATAAATGTTACTAATTTTCAAATATTACCCAATAAATAAGTAAAATATATGTCCAAATGCTTCAGTTCAAGATAAATGATTTTATAGTATTTTTTATGGTCCAAATTAAATAATTATTTTTAAAGTCCAAGGATGCATTAGTTATTTTTCCCCAAAATTACATTTTTAAAAAAATGAGTTTTCCATTATCTCTAATTTTAAGTTTTATTTAAAAAAAAGTAAAATAATAATATTGACAAATTACCTTTTAATTAATTAATGTCATTAACTAGCTTTCAAAAGAGGTATGCTACACTTTAAAATTTTATTTGTTTTGGGAGGGAATATTTTCTAAACAGACTGATAAGAAAATGATACTACAAATAAAGAGAATTGTCCAATTTACTTATCGACTATACTAAAAATATATTTTATTTATTTAATTTTAAAATTTAAAACGTAATTAGTTTATTCTTATTATTAATTATAGTTATTTTCAAATGTATTCATCAAAATTTGACTTTATTATATTTATTAATTGATATAATGAAATTGCCATTTTATCTATTACTTCCTAAAGAACATGTCAAATTGGGTCGTTTCAAAACTGAATCGAAACTAATAACTCAAATCGAAAAAAAATATTGATTTATTAGTTTCGTGATTTCGATAACAATTTTAATTTTCTTTTATATTGGGTTTTTGCTTCTTAATTGATAGTTTTTCTTAATGTGTTAATTGGTAGTTTAATAATAAATTATATTTACTCCATTTGGTATATAATTAAAGTCCTTAACTTAGGCTCTAGTTTATTCGTACTTTCATTTTCGCTTGTTTCAAACTTTTAATTATTCTACGAGGTGTCAGTTTTTACTTTTGAGTAAGATACCATCTGACAATTTATGTGCATGATTCATTTAGTTAGTCTTGTTTCTAAGTGATTTTCAATTTTTTTTTATGTGTGAAATTTTAATAATTAAACTGATAAATTAATATTTTAATAATTTGATATACCTATCAATTAATAATCGATAAACCTTAAAATCAAACTAAACAAATTGATACGATTGTTTGCCATAAATTTTGAAGTGATGAAAAATACATTGCAATCACAAATAAAATATGAAGAAACATAATTTTATTTATAAATAATGACGTGGGTACAAATTTGTTTCTCCCTTGATTCTTTTCTCCTAATAATTCTATATGATTTGAGGATTGTTAATGGTGTATTTCTCGAACTAAGATAATTTAAACATAATCTCCATGAACGAACTTGTATGGATCTTCTTGAAGTATTTGATTATCGAGAAGAATGGTATAGTTTAATCTCTTTATGAATGTCTCAAGATTTTATATGATTTCTAAGATGCCTCTTTAAAAAATATAATATCCTTTATATAAGGATAAACTAGGATTTGAGATAGAGTAACCTCAAAAAATCTGTAGAGTTCCATAAAACTTCAATGTAGTCTACAAGGACGCTAATGTCAAGGTGTGCAATAAAGATAGATGGAGAGAATAGACACAGAAAGTATTTGGTTCAGTTTCCTGCTTTCCAACACAGATTTTTCTCTGTTGTTAGAGAGAGAGCATGTGCTGTGGCATTGGAAAAGCAGAAAGGCCAGAGGCAAATACAAGAATTGGCCAATAAAAGAAGGTGTGACATGTGATGGACTTCAGGTTTAAAGCCTTTTACCCTTTTGGTTGCATGTGAAAAATGAGGGATACCTTTTCTTCTTGTAGTAAAATAAACTATAATATGTCTGTTGCTTTATTAATTTCTATATTTATTGGTTCTACATCACAACTTGTTTCTCTTAAAATTTGAACATACATGCATTGAATTACGTACTCATGTATAATCTAGCAAATATTTCGTTTTTAATCAGAAATTTTGAACTAGGTCAAGTCTTTTTGAATATGAAGTCATTTTTATCAAAGAACATTTTGATTATTTTTCAATGAGAAGTTTTCACTTTAAAGTGAATTTAAATCTAATCGAGTTTCAATACGAATACCAAGCATCAAGTATGAAACGAAAAAAAAAACACTACTTGCGTCCAATAACACGTGTGATCCTAGGGTTTTAGCACGAAACCATGGATTAGGACATGCAAGGTGTGTTTGTGGGATGACAAATGTAGTGTATATGTAAGATAAGAGTCAAATAATATTGCAAGTTGCATGCATGATATTTGTGGGATGACAAATGTAAGATAGAATGAAATAATATTGCAAGTTGCATGATATTTGAAAGATTCAGTCTTTTGCTACTTACCAATATAGATAGTACAGCCATGTCCTATATATATATATTTCACGTGTTGCTACCTGCATGCGTAGGGTCAAAGAATCTGATAACCTATATCTAGATTCTATAACTATTACTGGTATTTAGTATCAATGGCACTTGCAATTATATATATATATATTATTACTCCTTTCATCAAGATTGGTCCAAATATGTCCTTAATTCACGAGTCGTTTGAAGGTTTCATGCGCGCGCATAGGTAGTTCTTATATATAGTCCTAAGACTATTTATTGTGCATTTTATAAGGGATCAAAAAAGAGAAAACTTTGATATACATAACTTGTGGAGTGGATATGAGTCATAACTAACAAAAAATGGATCAGCTATTACATGTCAAAAAGAGAGAGTATTTGTTTATTTCAAATACTATTCTAGTCAATATTTGAGAATGTTTGATTGGCTTAACTATTTGAATGGAACATGCATGGGGGATGTTATTCTAAAGATTCCCACATTACAATTTACTAAGGCAATGCTACGTGTTTTGGTTTTTATCATCACCAAATTGGTTTGTTCTGCTCAATGCCATGTCTTATGGATTTTTCCCACTCTGTGACTCTGGGGAGCTAGTATCAACCAAGGGACCCTTTCTCTGTTTCACATATCCACTTCTTCTCTTTCAGTTCTTCGATTCTGAAAAAGTGTGCATCATATATCAAATCAAATTATTAAAAATATAGGACAAAATCAATGTTCAAAATATTTGGATCCTTGAAAGTTCAAGGTGAATGTTTGAAATTTTTTCCATGTTTGCTCTTTCATTTATTGAACTTTTATATTTTCTAGGAAATAAATTATACTACATATTTATGATTTTACAAAAGACAATAGTGAAGAGTGTGGTGTAAATTTTGTCTTTGAATGAATGTTTTTACCTCACAAATTCAATTAAAATAGGACAGAGGGAGTGGTTTTTTTTTGTACTTTCTCCGTTCTTCTTTACTTGTCCCCTATTAACTTGACACAAGGATTAAAAAGTAATAAATAATAGAATTAATTTCACCAAATTACTCTTTAAATACGATATCTTGAAAAATATAATAAGAAAATGACTATATTAATGATAAGGATGAATTAGGAACTAATAAATGTAAAATAATCTTTTAATTTCATAAATTAGATAAATATCATTGGACACGACTAAATTCACGAGTTGAAGATTAGCAGACTCGAACTTGAGAATTAATAGAACACTTCACTCTTTTTCAATGCTAAGTTCAACTCAATGTCCAAGTAATTTCATTTCGTTTGATTTTAGCCATTGCAGGAGATTGGCCTAAGATTAAATTTTAAGGGGTAAAATAATTTTTTAAAATTAATTTTATTTTAATTTATAAAATTAAAATAAATATTTTAATAATATAAATAAGTAATATGAAACCAACGGCGTTGCCTAAATTATATGGGCGGAGAAGTCAATATGTTATTATTTGTCCCAGTATTAATAGAGTATACTTTAGAACAAAAAAAAAACACTCTAAATTGACACAATACTTTCTCCGTCCCTTTGATTATGAAGATAAAATTTTGCATGACCCTTAAAAAATAATTAATAAAAAATACAGTTTAACTAATATGATTAATCCTATTAAAATGATTGATATTCTTTAAAACTTATAAAAATAAATTTTTCACATTTCAGAATGACTTAATTATTAAGAGTAGAACTGAAAAAAGTGACTAATTATTTTTTAATATTTTAAATTAATAATTAATTTAAAATAATTATATTTAATATACTTGACAAGTAACATGAAACGGAGAGAGTATTGTTTTGTTTTTGATGAACCGATTTAATTAAAAATATTATATTTTATAATATAAATTTTTTATTAATTCATGATTGAAAAAGAAACATATATTTTTGTTATGTTGTTTTGAAGGATAGCACACTGTTTTTCTAGGGATTCATTTATTAGTGGGAAACTGGGAATTCGATTAGATATATTTAAATAAATATTAAAAAAATTAGTATGAATTATAATTTAGTGGTAATAGTGTGAATTAATTTCTTATTATTTTTTTCACGTCAACCTACGACTATTATTTTAATTGATGACAAATAATAGTTAAAAAAGAATATCAGATTTGTGAAATAAACTTAAAGTGGACATGAGTGATTTTTATTCGTTCATTTTTTATTTATTTCTTTAAAATATATTCGAATAAATTGACATGTCATATAGAAACTCTTGCCAACAAAGAATCTTTTTAGTGCTATTTTTAGCTTGTGATGTTGATAAATAAATAAAGGCTTCGCAGCAAAGTCAGCTCTGTCTTTTTATACCACGATGACACGTCAACTTTTAATATATTTTGTTTCCAACTGTACTTTAATTTTTCCCACTTAATAAAACTAATTTAGGAAGAATCTTAATTTTGAACCAGTAATGCAAGTGGGCGTTCCAATATAAAAATTATAATTTTTTTTAAAATAATTATTTTCTCTATTTAAAAAAAATAATCTAGTTTGAATTATCACAAAATTTAAGAAAATGAAGAATTTTTTTTAATTTTGTGGTTGTAAATTAAAGTTATGTCAACAACAACAATAACATACCCAGTGTCACGCGTGGAGTTTGGGAAGGATAAAATGTACGCAATGAGTCACTAACATTAGTACTATCTCATAGAGATAGAGAGGTTATTTTCAGAAAACTCTCGTCTCAAAACTCAAGTTTCATAAGCAGAAGATACTATATATAAAAAAAGGAAAAAGAACAGAAAAAAGAAAAAGAGAAAAAAAGAAAGGGAAGCGACTACTAACGAAAAACAAATGATAGTAAGTAAATACGATAAAAGTAACAAATATAAGATGGATAAAGACAATAATTAAAATCATGTCAAATGTACCAAATTGCTCTTTAATCTTATGGCGTTAAACATGTTATGTCAAAGTTGAAATTAAAATAGTGTCAAAAAAGAATATTTTTTTTTGAAACAGACTAAAATAGAAAGCAAGTCATTTTTTAAAAACAGAATGAATATTTATTTAAAATTAAAACTAATATTTAAAATATTAATATAAATTAAAATTATTACGTATTATTTGTGAATAATTTAAAATGAAATTGTGAGACTAGCTTTTTGAAAACTTTCAAATTCCAAAAAACTCAGAAATCGACTTCCAGTTCAATTTTCGCAAATTCTAACAATTTTATATTAAAATAATTTTTAAAATAAAAAATAAAAAAATTATCCGTGATCAAACGTTTAATTGGATTTTTTAGCCACTTCTAGTTGGATCCTAAAAAATTATAATACTTCTGTATTTATATAAAATATCTAAAAACTATTCTTGAATTGGATATCTTTATAGCCGTACCTTTTACCTTTCTTTCTTCCTTTTTAAAATTTCTTTATGGCTACCACTCATATTTCACTAATAAATTCTTTTTTATGGGTACCACTCTTGTTTCACTAGTAAATTCTTAAAGAAAATATACATATATTCCTTCTATTTTATTTAAAAAATTACTTAGGTTAAGATTCGGGACATAATAACTATCTTTTAAGTATTCACTAAATCCTCTTAACATTATTTATACATACTACGTCTTTATTTTTATTTTTTTAATAATTTAGATCACACAAAATTCAAACATCCAATCAAAGTAAAACTTATGCATGATTAAATTGAGACATAAGCAATGAAAAGATAGATGGAAGTAACATTTTTTCTATCTCATTTACGTGATAATGTTTGATTTGATATGATATTTAAGAAGAAAAGAAAAAGTTTTGAAACGGATAATTTAAAGCAATTATTAGATATTTGTAGGACTATAAATCATTTTATCAAGATTAAATGCAAACTAAAAATTAAAAAATACGACATAAATAAATAGAGTATAAAAATTAAAAAAATGTAAATTAATTTAAAGTCCACCCACAATAGAAGAAGTAGCCAAGCAAATAGTCTATATATAACTAACTAAGCCATATGGCATTTCCTATATAGTTTCACATAACTCTGTTCTCATGCATTAGTCTTATATAAACTTCACCAATCCTTTACTCCAATTCATCATATCCCACCAAAAATTCTTCTTCTTTTTTTCTTCATACAACAACTATGGTTGTTTTATTTCAACCACTTGTAGAAAATTTTTCAAACATAAAAACATGCAAGAATAGTAACACTAGTAGTGATCATGTTTCCTCTAGTAATATTCCAGTGATAGACTTATTAGACCCTGAATCCAACAACCTTATTATAAAAGCTTGTCAAGAATTTGGATGCTTTAAGGTGGTGAATCATGGTGTCTCTATTGACACCATTACCAAATTAGAAAATGAATCTGTCAAGTTCTTCAACTTGTCCCAACTTGAGAAAGACAAAGCTGGCCCTGCTAACCCTTTTGGCTATGGCAACAAAACAATTGGCTCTAATGGTGATGTTGGTTGGGTTGAATATTTACTATTCACTACTAATCCTCAACTCACTCACAACAAATCCATCAATATTCCTGGAAATTCTCTTCTTTTTTGGTAAGTTACAAAATCATACTACTTTCCGTGGAAGAATCAGAATTTTTACTCTTGAAATTTAAGATATAAAAAAGTAAACGTAGATAGACGTGAATGAAATTTGACATTTGTCGTTATATATGGTAGAGATAATTTTGGCATTTTATATATAATATATACTTTTTGACTATATGCTCCTTGCAACTCCCTTGCTTCGCTCCTATTGAGCTAGTGATAAAGTCAGAATTCTTACTTAGAAAACTTAAAATATAAAAAAGTAAATATACGAGAACATCGTAGTAGACAAACATAGTACTCTTGTTTTTTGGCATTAATTAATAAATTTTTGTAATATATTCAGGGAGCTTGTGAAAGAGTATGCAAGTGCAATGAGAAAAATGGGATGTATGGTGCTAGAAAAGATAGCAGAGGGGTTGATGATTGAACCAAAGAATGTGCTAAGTAGGATGCTAAGTGATGAGAAAAGTGACTCATGTTTTAGGCTAAATCACTATCCACCATGTCCAGAGTTGCTTCAAGCATTGAGTGGTAGGAATTTGATTGGTTTTGGTGAACACACTGACCCACAAGTAATATCACTTGGGAGATCTAATAACACAAGTGGACTCCAAATTTCTCTAAAAGATGGGACATGGATCTCAGTCCCACCTGATCCCTACTCATTTTTCATCAATGTTGGGGACTCCTTGCAGGTAACAAAACAAATTTTACTTATTCAAAATGATTGTATTTTCGATGGTATTTAAGACGTGACTAGATTGTATAATGAAAATCTTAGTTGTTAGTTCAGTTGTTTGACTATATGAGTTTTATCTTATTAGTAAGGAAATCTGGTGACAGTTCGATTTCTATATTGTAATTTTCATAGTTTTATTTATTTTTGTTTAGAACTATTGGAAGAATTGACTAACTAGTCCTATTCCTCATAAAAAAATTTGATTCCTAGTGGAGGGAGTATTTTTGTTTTTCTTTTTTCTTGAGTCAAAATATCAGGTTAAGGTTACCTACAATAATATATATTGGTATTTATTTTAATAATTCGATTAAATTACGCATGCATACATACATACATATAGTTTAACTTTTTGTGATTGTGGATGATAGGTGATGAGTAACGGAAGATTCAAGAGTGTGAGGCATAGAGTGGTGGCAGATAGTTTGAAAGCCAGGGTGTCAATGATTTATTTTGGAGGGCCACCATTGAGTGAAAAGATAGCACCTTTATCATGTTTAATGGAGGAACCTAATGAGCAAATTCTCTACAATGAATTCACATGGTCTGAATACAAGATGTCAGCTTACAAGACAAGGCTTGGTGATAATAGGTTGTCCCTCTTTGAAAAAATAACAAACACTTCCCAAATATATGCTCAAATTTATAACCAAATTTAGGAAATTTTACTTAGAAATTTGACTCCACTTTCCTTACTTGGAAATGAAAAAATAAATAACCTTTTTTCCCGATTTCTCGCCTTTTTTGTTGTCTTGATAATTATGCTTACGATCTGAGTAACTCTTAGGATTTTTTTTTTTTGTCTGTTAATCCTTTGTGAGGTGTTTTTTTAGGTTTATGGTTTTATGTCATCACCAACTTTTACTTTTTGTGCTAAATTGTAACAACTATCCTTGTGCTATAAATGAAATGTTATCATCATTATGTCATCACTTTGTATCCTTGTTGGAAAAAGCTGTGAAATTTTCACTTTTTTTTTTTTTGTGACCCCTAAATTGTGGATATTATCAGGTGGCCATGGGTGGGGGCTTGTAAATTTATTGTCTGATCTCATTGCTTCTGTGACCTATTCCATCTATACATTAAAAATGCACATGCTATAGTCTACCACCTAGGTGAATTAAACTCACTTTTAGAAAAGTTTAATAGAAAAAGAACATATACATAACAAAGGCACGTTTTTACTATTTCATTTGATATTTGTTACGTTTGTCCAAGCATAAAATCACATCTTCATTACTTTTTCCGTCTCAATTAACGAGTTGAATGCATATTCAGTATTTATAAACTTTAAATTTTGATCCATCGGTTTAGTTCGATTTTATACATCATCGATTTTTAAATATGCTAAACCAATAACAAATCAATAAAATACTTTTTATCGATTTTTGATTTATCAGTTTTAAGTTCTTAACAGTTTGATTTTTGGTTTACTCGATAAGAATGATAATGAGATTTGCATTAATAAAAGCAGATGGTGTACAAAGACTATGTTTACAAACTTGCAAAAACAATAATTAGTTCATTACAAACTAAAATTAAAGCTAAAATCAAGCTGTCCAAATAGATATAATACTATTATAGTGTCCTATTACTATTAAATTACTAATATTTAAGAATGGATAAAATAATAAATTATTATAATTTTATTGGGTTATCGATTTATCCAATAATCCAATAGTAAAAATTAATATTAAACCGATAATTAAATAATTTTATTTTAAAAAAACCATTAAAAATTCAATAACCTAATAACTCAATAATAATAAATTAATAATATTTTTATCAATTTTACTTTATCAATCAATTTGATTGTAATTGTGACCCCAAATAACCCATCCATAACATATTAGTTCTTTCTTCCACTCCTCTATCCTTAAGTTTCTCAATATGTACATGTTCTTGTTTCTTTTTTTCTTTAAATGAAAATGACATCCATATTATCAAATTTAATAATGGTGGTCTCTTATTAAGCATGGGAAAAGGCAACAAATAATAAATAAATATATTTAGGGAAAGTCATTTTCAACAGAGTTTGGATTGACCATCCAACTGCAGTTTAACTATCCCAATCCATGCTGTCTCTGACAAAACATTCTATTACCATTCAGCAACTTGCTACTCTTGAAAGTGACTTTTTAAATAAAGTGAAAATCTTTAGTAAAAAACAAACCTAAAGTATTTTGATTTTTTTGAGTATTATATATATCTCAATTCTTTTACTTAATTATCATCACATGTTTATAAAAATAAATTTCAACTATTAGCTATGTTTTTACTTTTTTACCAAGAAAAAATGATAATATTTTAGATAGAAAAAGAAATACATATTATAGTTGGTAATTGTTAAGGACAAATGAAAACCTTATAGTTCAGATAAAAAAATAAAAAAATCAAGATAAATTAAGTATATTTTTTGAGCCTTTACTTTTTTAAATATAGAAAACATCGTTATTATTTTCATTTTATTTTGCTTGACATACTTTCTTTTTTATTTATCCAAAAAAATATTAAATTAACGTAACATCTCAATTATATTTTTAATGAAAAATGATGATATTTCAGAAAGAAAAAATATCAATTAATAATTGAAGTGCATTTTAATAATTATTAAAATTAGTAATAGTTAAAGACAAATAAACACCTTATAGTTCAAATAAAAAATTGAGAAAATTAAATCTGAAAATGTCCCCTCCGTTACTTTTATTTGTCAATTGAATTAAAGTTTATAATTTATATGAATTTTGCTTTTTTTGTTGATGGTCTATTTTTTGGGGGGCTATTGGAAGGTGGGGCAAATGAGATTCTGATTGCGTGTAAAAATAGGGTTCCTCCAATACCATGCCATGTTTTTTAAATTTTGAGATTCAAATAAATTTATTTTTTATGATAAATTTTAAATATGTTGAATTATAATTATTGTGATTTGTAATTTTTTTTATATAATTTATAAATATATAAATTTTATTTTTTAAAAATTAAAAATTTCATGAGTAAATTTACGATTAAACTTAAACTGTTAAGAGATTTTATAATTTGTGTGATACTAGGCGAACAACTTGTGTTGGGTACATATTTTTAGGAACATGATATTGGGGTGTGTTTCTTAAATTAATACGTGATAATTTAAGTATGAAACTCATATTTCGAATAGTTTAAATATAAAATTTCAAAAAATAATAATTTAAATGTACTTCTGATAGTCCACTCAGTTAAAAAGTATACTTTTTAATTGTTGATCAATTTCTCACCGTCTTTCATTTAGTTAATGCCAGCAAGAACAATTTTAAACTTTATGTTCAACTAAATACCAATCACATAAAGCTTTTATTTTTGCTTTTGCATCTCTCCAAAATTACAGTTATAAAAAAATAATTTATTTAATCATAATGAACTTTTGAGCATACAAGTTTTCTATAAATAAAATTAAAATATAAAACTTATTATTCAATAATATAACATGACTCATATACTCGTGAGTCTCAAAGATACATAAAACATATCTAATTTGATTATCAAAAAAACAAAACTTAATAAGCTAAAATGAACAGAGGAAGAATATATATTGCGCCGCCTTGTTTAATCACTAGAGCACATAGATTCAATACAACTAATGAATAATAGTTGACTACCATCTAAATTTACTATTATATATATGTATATAAAATTAATTTATCATATTGTATTGCGTAACAAAAAAGGAGTTGTTATTATCTTTAAAAAAAATCTTTCTTCTTGATTTTATTTTTCAAAAATATAAAAAATAAAATTCCGAAATAACAATTATTAACTGAATTAGCATATGCAAAATCAAGTACTCCCTTTATTCTCTTTTACTTGTTACTGTTTCGCTTTCGAGGTAAATTTGACTAAATTTAATATTTAAAATCTAACATTTAGATGGTTAAAAACTATAAAAAAAAAAAAAGAAGAAGGTATAAGTTGCAATTCTTCTCATATTACTATGATGAAAAAATATATCTAAAAATATTGGTTAAAGTTTATCTAGTTTGATCTCGATAAGTAAACTAGTGACAAGTAAAAATGAACGAAAGGAGTATTAATTTTGTGTGAATATCCTTGCTGTATCTCCACTGAAAAGTTTAAGTAGAAGATAAGTTCACACTTATGTGGTCAATATAACCTTCATTAGGTCAAACAATTTGACAAGTTGAAATCTTCAAGAACTAAACATGTTCCAAAAATCTTTTGAGTTTTGAAAAGAATATCATATCGGGGTCAATTCATTTAAATGTAATGGGTGTAAATTATAGGTACAATGACTAAGTGTAATATTTATCTCATGGATAAAATATCTCTTTATTTAATAAAATCTTATCACATGACATTTGAATAAAATATTTCACTTTTTGATCAAATTAATTAAGCTTTTGATATTAGTTTAAAATTAAAAATTAAGATATTACTATCCAAGAAAAAGAAATTAATATTTCTTAAAATAAAATTTAAAATAATTTTCTTACCTCACTCCACAACTCTCCCTTGTAACCCACCCAATCCCCCTGCCCCTCAAATTTTATTTTTCTAAAGAAGTTCTTTATAATATTTTTTTCTTAAAAGAATTCTTGTTTTAAATTTTTTTTAAAAAGATCTTAGTTCAAATTCAACCCCCCACTTCTGCAACCCTGACCATAACATCCCCTCCCCCCATCCCCACCCCACCCCCGCCCAAAAAATAGATATCATTTTTATTTTGTAAAAAATAAATTTTAATCCTCCGTTCTCATTTTTAAAATATTTTTCTCATTTTGTGTTATATATATATATATATATATATAATTTTACTTTTTTTAAGAAAATATTTTTTTATTTGTGTACCGATTATAATTAAAAAAAAAAAATTGTAAAAAGAATCTTGCAGCTAAGTAAAAAAACGTTTTAAAACACATGTATATATTTAATATAAAAAAAAATTGAGAACAAAGGATTAGGTGAGGTGTGATAGATTTTATTTTTAAAAAAAGTAAACATAATACCTAATAAATGTTTTGGAAGGTTTTGGGTGGGTTGAGGAGGTGGAGATGAAAAAATATTTTTTTAATTATTTTTTAATAGTGTGATACTTTAATCTTTAACTATTAACAAATACTAATAATTTTTTTGATTTTTTCTGGATGTAATATTTTGTAAATGTGAAATGTCATGTTGTAGTTTTTTTGTTAAGTAAAAGAGGTGGTGTAGTACACATACCATAAAAAAAATGTAAAAAAGAGAGCCGTATTTTTCAAAATAATGAATGATAGTTTATGATGAAACTCACCTTTCAATAGTTTAGATATAAAATTATTTAAAAAAAAAGATGATTGTTTAGTTGTGTTTCACTCAACTATAAATCTCTCAATTTAAGATTAATAACTTGATTTAATACGCAGAGATATAAATATGATACTCCCTGCGTCACAAATTAATTGAATTTTTTAGGCATTTTTTAATGTTCAAAATAGTTGAATTGTTCAAAATTCAAGATGAATGTTTGAAACTTTTTTCATATTTGTCCTTTTATTTATTGAAGTTTTATATTTTCTAGGAGATAAATTACACTACATATTTATGATTTCACAAAGGGCAATAGTGAAAAGTATAGTGTAAATTTTATCTTTAAATTTTTTTCTTAATATGCGTGCATTACCTCACAAATTCAATTAAAATAGGACAAAGGGGATAATATTTTTATTGCCACGAATTTCAAAAGAGTCTTTATTTATCAAGTTTTGTACTAAATCAAAGATTTCACATAAAATAAAACTAAAATAGGAGTATCATGATCATTATACGATCAACAACAACATACTCAATGTAATTTCATAAATAAAATTTATAAAAAGTAATACGTATACAAACTTTATCTTATTTTAAAAGATAAAAAAGTTATTTTTGACAAATCCGCATATCCTTAAAACTATTTATGATCGATGAGAGACATGTGCATCAAATTCTATAGTTACAACTTGCAACACTCAATTGACTATCTTGTCAAAGTGGTCCAATTAGCCATTGGAGTCCAATTGGTGTGGTCTAGTCAAAGATTTATTTTCCATTTTAAATCTTTATTGCATTGATTGTGCAGGCTGAGTTCATTATTTAGTAACGACATTATAAAGAAAAAATCTATCTAAATATATATAATTCGCGCTGGGTCAATGGGTGCTTGAGCATACAACATGCTCTAGTAAATCCGCCCCGAGTCTAGCACGTAATTAATGTTCCATTTAACATCTTATCTTATCAATTGTGTATTCTAACTATATTTATTGAACTTTAAAAAAAAAAATAGATATCGATTTATAGATTATATTGAGCCTATTGAGTCTGATGATGCTTTTAACGATCAGATGATGATCAAAACTTTATACCGCGTCTATTGAAATTTGATTGAATATGAATTTGATGTTCATATATAGACGATTCACACGTAATATATTGTCTTGTCATATCTTTTATACACACAATTGGAAATTGTCCTAATTTTACTATATATTTGAAAATAATTGCAATAAATATATGTTCATCAACAGCTATTTGCTGGCCTACATAATAATAAATAAATTTCTGTATCAAATAGTCAAATTATGCTTAGTGTTTGTCCAATTCAATGTTTTTTTAGGTATGGATTGTGTGGTTACCGGTTAGTAATAAAATGAGAAGTTGGGCAATAAAAGAAAGTCGAATTTTCGTACATAATCACTCAAAAATATTTTAATTATGCTTCATAGTTATAATTTAGGTAATTATATTTTGTAACTACAGTTATAACAGTGCTTGTATATTTCGCTATATAGTTTGCGCAACGTATGTATCTAATACAATTTGTAGTTTTTGTATAACGTTTATATAATTCGCTATACAATTCACAATTTTTGTATGACGTTCGTATATTTCGCTATATAATTTGTGCACAATGTTTGTATAATTCGATATATAATTCGCAATTTTTATATGCCGTTTGTATATTTCCTATATAATTCGCGTACAACGTTTGTATAATTCGTTATACAATTTGCAGAGTTTTTCTATTACACTATGATTCTCGTAGCATTTGTATAATTCGCTATACAATTTGTAGTGTTTGTATATTTTAAATAGTTTGTTGTACAAACTCAAACTGTAATTATACAAAAATGTTAGTTGCGAGCCATAATTATTTTAAAATATAGTCATGCTTACTAATTAACTAGTATATGTTTGCTTATCCGCGTAATTTTTCCATCGAAGAAAGTATCAAACTAGAGTATTGCCCCCTTTGTCTACTTTTATTCGTTCTATACTAAAAATGGATATTCATTTATAATAAATGTTCAATTTACAAAATCATGACATAAATTATAATTTATCATTTAGTACCTAATTTATCTTTATTATAAATTATAGTCATCTTCTCAAAGCATCAGATTTATTATATAGAAAAAGTAATACGTGCCAATGTTGGACAGAAGGAGTATTATTAGAGTTAAATAATAAATGATAGACTTAGATATAATGCATTAAAGAGAATGAAATAATTTGAACAAACTAAATAGAGAAAATATCCCACCAATAACTGAAAATAAAAATTGAAACTCATGTCATCCTGTCTATGAAACCTCTAACTAAAAAAATCTGAAAATAACTACCGTGACAGGCCCACAGTAATCATAGCTGAAAATAAATACTGAAACAAAAATAAAGACTCCAAAGCCTCTGACTGGTAGGAGACCTCATCAATAACCAAACGAAATGTTGGTCCTCAACGGAGCATCTGTTGAGGGACTCTGTCACCAATAGCCAAACGAAATGCTGGTCCAAAGGACGCCAACACATGGAATGTATGAGCATTTAAAATATCTAAAACATGAAAACTCAAGATAAGGCACTATACTCAAAAATAGCTAAAAACATGTCTCAAAATATCACAGTAAAAATGATAAATAAAGTACTGTTGAAAGTAATATCATAAGCTGAAACTCTGTATGCAAGAATTAATTTATTTTAGCTTGAAAGTTTCTCTAATCGACAATCATCACTTGAAAGTACTGTCATGAATTTTTTAATAAATAAATAAATATCGAAATATATATATATAATTTAATTGCACTTGATCATTGAATTTGTGACTTTGATGCAAACCAAAAGACTATAGCTAACTCATGCTTTCCTTTTTGTCTCTTAATATTCTAATTTTATTATTGTTGAAGAGCACGAATGTTTTTCATAAGATCCACTGAATCTTGATTACAAACATTTTCACACTCATTATGTTGTATTGTTCCTTTACCCTTTGATATAATTAAAAAGTTTTTTCTATTACACCCCACTTTTGATGTGATAGTAGTTTCTTATCACACAATTATGGACCAACAAATTTAATTATGATTTGCTCATTGTTACCTATCACAATCTATCAACTTTAATTAATTTTGTGAGTGGACTACATTCTTTGCATTTTACACAATTTTTTGTGCTTGCTTAATTGGCTCTCTAGATTATGTGATGTTTTCACACACTATTATATTCATGCATATTATTAAAAATTAAAACACAATCTATTTCATAACACCAATTGTTCAAAATCTCTTATTTTATCAAATGATTTTGATCTTAGGCATCTACATATGTTTAATCAAATTGATATATGGTGAAAGAACTAAAATGTCCCTGAGTGATAAGATTTTATATAATATTATCCTCTATTTATCTATCAAGTCAAAAATGCATTCGAAATTAATTTTACGGGCCTAAAATATCCTCGACATTGACCTTTTGATCTAAATTTGTCCTTTTTTTTCTAGTGATTCCCTTGAAATAAAATATGGACTCAAACTTGGAATGAATATATATAATCATTTTTTAATTTGTATTATTATTATGTGGATAGGTGGGTGGGTGGTGGTAGTGGGGGGTGTATATAGGAGAAAAGAGACAATTTTTATTCTTTTGTTCAAAAAGTAAATACAATATATGAAATAATTTAATTACGTACATCATCTTCTATTGAATTAATTGTATCTATATGATTATCATCTCTATTTGCTTCCTTTTTTCTAGACAACTAGAAAAAATACTCCTCTATTCGGTGTTTGAAGCCTGTATTATATTGGAGCTTTGATCAAATTTGGATCGAGCACTATAAAGACTATTCTTGGGAGTGACGCTTCCAACAAAAATTTTTTCGTACCCAAAATTCAAATATGATACTTTGCGCTAAGGATGAAACAATCTCACTAGTCATTACTGCATCACAACCCATGTTAATAAATAAAGGGAAAAGGGTAAAAAATGTTCTTGTACTATCAGAAAAGAGCAAAAATGCCCTCAGTTTATACTTTGGGTCATTTATGCTATTGTACTATCAGAAAGGGTAAAAAATGTCCTGATACTAACGGAAAAGGGTAAAAAATGCCCTTAATTTATACTTTGGTCCAAAAGTCCTTGTCAATGATACTTTAGTCCAAAATGTCCTTATTGTTATCAAATGGGTCAGAAATATCCTTATTTAAATTAATGTGTGTATATATATATATATATATATATATATATTTCTTTTTAAACATATTGTATTAATTATTATTTTTAAAGAATTCTTTTGTTATTTTATTTTTTTAAAATCACATTAACTAATAAAAATATAAGAAAATAATT
>JBCEWC010010072.1:0-18046 GCA_038996855.1 Solanum aculeatissimum | reverse complement strand
TATATATAACTTCATTTGTTCTAAAGATTTTGGCTTATTAGTATGAAGGGGAGATCTTACTTTGTATGAGCATGAATTGTGAATTTAATAATTGATTGATCTTACTTTTTGTATTTAATTTCACAGTGTATAGTCAATATGCCCAAATCACAAAAGAAAGAGAAAGAGAATATCAAGAAGAAAAAAAAATTGAAAAGCATACAAAAGGTGTCACGCCTCAGGAGGGTACCCTTGGTGTGACCGATACTCAGAGACTATAGCTAGCCCCCAAGAGAACCACTCGGCTTCATCACATTAGTTCAACCATAATTTAATAATAGAAGACATCAATAATAAAGAATACTCAACGAAATGAAATGATAATATGATAATCAAGGTCAAAGCGCAAACAATCTATCCATCAACTAAGTAAGACTCGTATGGAAGAAAACTAACCCAAAAGCATAATCCAATCACAACTCAAAAGTCTAGTCTATGAAGATTCTAATCATCTGACTAAGTGGTGCCAATGATAGGTCCATGACTATCTCAAAATATAATAAAATAAGTCTAAACTCAAAGCTAGAAAGAAATGTGACATCCTCCGATAGTAAGCTAAGGGAGGATACACCAATTAGCTGACTGTAACTCGGTCCTCAACGGGGCACATGTTCATGACCACTAGTACCTGTCTCTGTATCATAAAAAGTTGAAGACCCAAATGGACGTCAGTACGTGGAATGTATGAGTATATAAAAATGACAGAGTGAAACATGTAAAGGTTGAATAAGATCAACTCAAAATAGCTCAAGTCAAGAAGTAGAGAACTCAATCATCGAGTCAAAAGTTTAAAGTAAGAATGCAGTTTGTTGAAAAACCACCCTTGATTCTTGAGACTACAACTCATGATTTTTAACCCTTGGACAAGGAGCCTTACATACTCCATTGCTTCTTCTCGTGTTGACCTTTAAATTTGTAATCCCAATTTTGAATTTGGCCAACTCATAACATCTAGTAACGAGCAATCATTTGAATTCATCCCTCATGTTGAGCAATTGGTCTCTTAGAGTCACTTCATTGACAAGTCTTAGAAACAAGTCCATGAACCAACCTTGACCCAGAACAACCATCTCTCTATTCATATCCTCTGCACCATTTTGCTCATCATAAAGTCCTCTACATTGAAGAAAGGGATATAGAAATAGGGCTCACAACCATTAAGCAAGATTTCGTCACAATTAGCCATGAAATAAAAATAAAAAGAACAAACAAATAAGTATTCACAAATTAAAAAAACAACAAGTAAACTATAGGCCCTAACTCAACTCAATATGGCAATTGTTCCCCGGCAATGACGCCATTTTTTATGAAAAAACATGCCAATTGTGAGAGTGTGTAAGTTGATCATTATCTTTGGTGAAGTCTGAGTAGTCATTGACCTTGTTGGTGCTTAATTGTGAGACTTTGACTTGTTTAGTACCAATAGATTTAGTCAAGTGTTGTGGATTGTGAAAGAGGCATATCCCTCATATTTTTTCTATTTTGAATGATTTTGGACAAAACTTTGATTATGTTTGTGACTCTTACTTGCTAAATGGATTTGTATTGATAAATGAGTCCCTTGTATTTGGCTTGAGGGTGAAATTGAGTCTTTCTAGATTGATTTGCATGTCATGTGTGGTTAGTTTTTGCTCTTATTCCTTGAGTTCACTGGTGTCACCTAGAACTTGCCCATGTAGTCTTGAAATGTTGGTATTGATGGATTTTGATTGAAAAGAATGACCTTAGGCATTCTTTGGTTGATCTTGAGTCCACTAAGCCTAAATAGCCCACCTTTGCATTGATTTTATCACTAGTGTCTCCTTTTGAGGCTAAACCTTTTGTTGCCAACCTAAATTGCAAGCCTTGGCCCTTTTTGAAAAAGATTACCATCTTTTGAACCCTTGTCCTTCCTTAAACTTGAAATGCTTGTGATGAGTGAGGCTTTAAGCCCAAGTTGGTGGTGATGTAGGTATATGGGGAAGGATGTCTACCACTTGAGAGCTTGTTATAAAAACAAGCAAAATAGAGAGAGAAGAAAAGAAGGAGTGATAAATGGAGGAAAGAAAAGAAAAGAGTACTTGCAAAAACGAAAAGCAAAAAGAAGAAAAGTGCTTGAATGAGTTGATTCCTCCAAAGAGTTTAAAATGATTGCAAGTGGTACATCAAAGTTGGAAAAGAAGAATTGAAAAGTGCAGGAGCGTCAAATGTAAAGATAAGAGTGGAAAAATCGAAAAGAAATGAATGTTGTGTGAAGAGTTTAAGGAGGGTTAGTTACTATTATCCAAATTGTATCCTACGATATCGCCAAGCCTATATTACAAGCTTGAAAAGCCCTTTGAGATTTCTAACCTAATGAAGCTGAGTCAATGTTGATTGAAAATATGGGAAAGCTTATGGTGTGGCACTTGTGTGCATGAGATGTTCTTTTGTTTGAGTCCTTGTCCCTTGTTTAATTGTATATATTTGTGTGTATTTTTGGGTTTTTCTTTCCTTTTTGTGAGGACATGAAAATTAAAATGGATTAGTGATATTGATATTTTTCAAGGTTGATTCAAGTGGAGTTATTTAGTTGACTAGGAGTTTGAGTCATTTCTTGAGAACTTGCGTTGGTGCTTGATTATTCTTGAAAGTTGATTTTGAATTGAAAAATATGCTTTTGAAAGTGAGGGAGTTTCTTGTTAGACATTCACATGCTTGATCTAATTAATGGTACCAACCATTTTCATATTCATGGTTTAGTTGATTCAATTAAATTGAAATTGTGTGTTCTTAAATTAATGGCCTCTTGAGTTTGGTTTTTTTTTTTGCTTGAGGAGAAGCAAAGTCTTAAGTTGGGGGTGTTGATGAGTGTTGAAATTACACTCATTTCCTTCTTTTTTTCTTAAGATTTTGTGTTGTTAATCTTATAATTGGAGGCTAATTATGCTTTGAATGGTGTATATTACAGGTACATATGCTTTGTGTAGATATTTGCTGGGAGAAATTGAGTATGAAACTGGATCAAAGCAAAAAGGAGCTAAAATGAAGAAAAAGTGTACTCGGCATCATATGTTCTGCGCGAATGCGACCTTTAGGTCTACGAACATGGAGCAGTAGATCATTTAGAGGCACGAATGCGCCTAGCACTGGCACGTAGGCAGAGGTAGAGCTCAATACTCTCTGCGAACATGGGAACCTTAGGCACCAACGCGGAGACCTAATATATATTGGCCTCTGATTACGCGGTCAAAGCTCTGCGAACGTGGAGTGTTAAAATGACCAGTGTCAGGGCATTTTTGGAAATTCACCATTTCAATCCCAAATTATATTTTATGTTGCGCTGCTTTGGAGTTATGGCCAGCAAAAGATTGAAGCAGGAGCTACAAGTGACAGTGAGGCACAACTTAGATCGAACAGGCTACATTTTGTTAGTGACAGTAGTAAAAGTATTGAAATGCATTAGCTTGGTAGTGCTTGCTATTTGGTTTTTTCCGTGCATACTCTATGGGAATCAATAACTTATTTTTGGAATGGCTAAAAGTTTATTTAAAAGTCATTATCATTATCTTTGCATCAAAGGTTTTTTTTTTAATTTATATTTTTTTTAATAAGGATGCATTTGTTCAAAAGGATTCAAATTCATTATTCAAATTCCAGTTCATTACGCCATTATAATGAGCATCCTATTTAAAGTTATTTTCTTGTATTCATTTTTGAGTATCAAATGAATGCAATTTACTTATTCGATATTAAAATTGGGTCACCTTCCCAAAAGATATATCATGATCCCTTATGTGAATGCTTATCACTTGTTGAATTTTCTTTTGGCTAAAGGATACATTTTGATATCTTTAATGTATTCCCAAAGTAAAATATTTTCTAAAGTTATTTCATGTATCCTATTTTTAATATGCAAAAGATACAAATTCATTACTCTATAATATAATGAGTATTCTACCAAAACATACTTATTGTATCCATTTTTGAATATCAAACGGATACAAATTACTTATTCGATATTAAAGTTGGGTCACCTTTCCAAAAAATATATTATGATGTATTTTGCAAATTCTTATAACTTGTTGAGCTTTCTTTTGGCTAAAAAATATATTTGATATTTTTAGTGAAGTCCCAATAGAAATTAATTTCTAAATTTATTTCACGTATCCGGTTATGAATATACAAAGGACACAAATTCATTACTCCATATTATAACGCGTAGCTTACCAAAACCTATTTCTTGTATTCATTTATCAATATCAAACAGAATTGGGTCACCTTCCCAAAATATATCATGACGCCTTTTGCAATTTCTTATCACTTGTTAAGTTTTCTTTTGACTAAAGGATTTACTTTGTTAACCTATTTTTATGTAGTCCATTTTAATGTGATTATTAACATGAAAAAAGGATACAAATTCATTACTCCGTATTATAATGAGTATCCTTCCAAAACATAGTTCTTGTATTCATTTTTTTATATCAAAGGGATACAACTTACTTATTCTCTATTAAAGTTGGGTCACCTTCCCAAAAAATATATCATGATACCTTTTGCAAATTCTTATCACTTGTTTGAGCTTTCTTTTGGTTAAAGAATATTTTTGATATTATTAATGATGTCCCAAAGGAAATTATAAATTTTTTTCATGTATCCGATTATTAATATACAAAGGATACAGATTCATTACTCTATATTATATCAAGTAGACTGCCAAAACCTATTTCTTGTATACATTTACTTATCACTTGTTAAATTTTCTTTTGGCTAAAGGATTCATTTGATAATTTTAATGTATTCCAAAGTAAAAAAATAATTATTTTATTTCACGCATACGATTTTGGATAACAAAAGGATACACATTGTTTATTCCGCATTAAAATAGGTATCCTTTTAAATAATATATCACAATGCCTTTAAAATCAAATGCATACAAATTATTTATTTCAATATTAAAATTGGGTAACCTTTTAAATCATAAATCATAAAGTCTTTTCAAAAGGTCTAGCACTTATTGAGTTTTCTTTGTGCTAAAGGATACAGTTGATATTTTTTTAATGTACTCTCAAGGTGAAAGGTATTTTTAATTTATTTCATGATATGCGATTTTGAATATCAAAAGGATACAGACTCCTTTTTCAATATTAAATTGGATATCCTCTATAAACTTATTTCCTGTATCCATTTTTTAATATTTTCTAAAATTATTTTTTTTGTATTTATAAAAACAATACAAGTCATTCTATATGAGACATAAATATATCCATTTTATTATTTCTTCATTTGAATTTTTCTACAAATAGATAGAAGAACAGGATATAATCTATTATTTCATACACACCATATTTAATTCAACAATGATAAAAATTGAAAGAAATGAATTGAAAATTTGGCTTAAAATATTTGTTTTTGATATCAACAAAAAACCAATAATATTTATTCAGTTTGAACAAAATAATCACTACCTAAGTAACACGTGGTGCACTTCTACATGATCGCCTATTGTGGCCTTTACCTCCACATGTACTATAAGAATTTTTTATTCTTATATCCATATATCTCACCGTATGATTTGTCACGAAGCTTTTTGTGTGGTCTTCCAGGAAGTCTCTCGAATTTTGATGGGTGCAATGTTTCATTTTGAATATAAACAAGTACATCCCACTCACTCCAATCTGGCAAAGGCTCTATTGGATTGTTGTATGTGGTCAGCAAAGTCTTCCTACAAATCAGAACAATATGGTTCAGGCGATAGATGCTTCTTTTTCAAAATGACCCAAGCATGTGAATAAGCTATTTCATCCACCTGAAATCTATTTTTGTTTTCAAGACATACTATAAATTTTGTACCTTTATGATCGACGCTATGCACAAAATTACTTGTTGCAATAACTTGCCAACAAAAAATAATTTTCAAATTAGACAACACTATTAAACGTATAGGAGAATAAAATAGCAGTCAAATTTTACCGTACCGTCATATTTGTTGATCGTGCTTCATTTTCAACTAGAATTTTCTGAGGTCTACCACAAAGCATTGTAAGAGTATTGATAGAAGATGTATGATTTTTAAAATTCCATCTCCCAAACATCTGCCTAATGTCACGCCCCAAAAGATGGGGAGGCATGACTAGCATTCGATACCACTATTGGTCAAGTAAGCCACTGAACAAACTAGTTACTTAAACTAAGGGTCAAACGATCGGGCAGCATAACGTCTGAAAAACTAAGATTGAACCATTTAAGTCATGACCTAGTCATCAATGAACCAAGCTCATCAGAATAGGTAACTCAAAATGATAAAGTATTGGCTAGCCGACAAGGCTACAATAACAGAGGTACAGTCACATACTACATATATACATACCAATCCCATGACTGGAGACTGAAAGGTACCAAAAAAATACAATCCAAAATAACATGTCCACAATAGCCTCTAAGAGAATCACTAACACTGCCGGGACAGGGCCCCGACTATACCCAATTATACAACAAAAAGTAAGCATCATGTGAAAGCTTCAGGAAAAGGTGGAGCTTACCAACTTATAACTGAACTAGGCTCCTAGTGGAGAGGTCAATCAGAATCACTATTTGAACCTGCACGCAAGAAATAAAATGCACCATCCCCAGGCAATAGGACGTCAGTACTAATGAACATGTACTGGTATGTAAGGCAGAAAGTGAAATCATAGATAACTGTAGTAAAAAGGGTAATAGAAATACCACCTGTAACCAAGACTCAGGTAACCTTCCTTTCCAACACTCAGCCTCCTAGCGATCAAATATGCATTGTATGCTCGAGTAATCGCATGTCGTGAATACATATATATAGATGTAAATGCATCACATACCCAACCAAGTGTTAGCAATGGTGGTCCTTTCCGGGAGCTACCCGACATCATATCTGCCAACCTGTGACCATCCATATCATATATATATATATAGTCAGTTGGGAAAATAGGCTCCATACCTCCGATTATAGCTCGAAATCCATGCATAGCATGCAATGTATGAAATGAATGCGCATCGTAGGCCATAACATAAATTTAGCCCATCTTGACTCATTAGTACACTTATCCTCATAACAATATAATCATTATCGTAACATATACATATGACCCGTGGGATCTTACATGTCTTTCAAATAAGTTTGACAGTTAACTCAATATTTAGAATGAGGCATTACTTCTGAATATGTTCAAAAAGGTGCTTCACATAATGCTTACACTTGGTTCCATGTCAATTAGTAAAAGAAAATACTTAAAAAATAAAGTGTATTAGTAGTTTAAATAGGAGCATTATACTGGAGATTATTGGAAATCAACGTGTTACTTTCTTGGTGCTTCAATTATGATTTTAGTATGGAAGAAGGACATATCATGGATACCACATTCCCCTCGTAACTTATCTTTATTTTTAGTGACACCACACTAGAAAGTGCAACTCCTCAACATAAGGATAAGTAGTCAAGAAAAACTGATAAATTGATATGTAAATATTGAATATCCAGTTTGAGTGAACGAATGAATGCCAACCTAATATCGTAATGAAGATAATTCAGCTACGAACTCAATTCCTTTCATAGAAAGCCTTTCTAGCAACAGAATACCAAAATATCGCATTTGACATTTTAGGAATTTCTTAGATTTCGTGCCAAAAGAAAGGACGGGACTTAGCCTTAACATACCTTTCCAACGAACGTCCGAATGTCCAAAGTTCCTTCATGAAAGTTGTTTTCGACGTCCTAAGCTTTGCAACGACTATATATACGCAGCTTAAAAACACCTACAAACAGTCCATAGATTAGCATTAATGACCAGATTTTGCCTATAACGTTTACGCGAGGAAACGTCCATAGAACTTCGTATAAATGGTCGTACAAGAGCCCCAAAATGATTATCTAAACAAACCAGCTGCAAACACATAACGACCAGCAAGAACACCACTTTTCACAGTCCAAAAACAGCCTCCAAACACAACTAATAAGAGAGAAAAACAATCGCAAAGCGTAAGGCACATATTTCTATGCACGCGGACGAATGTTAACGGTAAAAATGCGAAGAACTTACCGAAATTGATTATGGAGATGGTGGGAGATTTCTCTTCAGTTTCTCTACAGTTTTGGGATGAAAATGCTCCATTTTGAGCTTTAAAAAGAGAAATTAGCCGACATTTAAGTGGGATTGACCCGACCCAATCCATGACCCAATTTTCTGCTCGAGTAGTCGCGGTAAAACTCTCATAACTTTTTATTCTGAAGTTTGATGGATACGCGGTTCTGTCCGTTGCAAATTAGACTCGTAGATCTTCAATTTGATAGGTCATGAACCTTCTAAATCCTTATACTTTGGGATATATGGTCTGATACAGTTGACCCAAATATAAGAAGGATTTCTTAAAGAAGCTTACGGTAACTTTTGCCAAACTTTATCGTGCAACTTCCTTGACTACGAAACTTAACATATGAACTTTGGGATATTAAAATACCCTCTAACAATGCATTATTATCAAATTATGTACTCTTAGTCCCATCTGAGAAGTAAAACTCAATTTAAATCTTCCAAAAAGGGTGAGGTGCCACTTGGGTCATCTCTCTAATCCCGAATATGCATTTAGGGGATTCCTTTGACTTAAAACTTTAATCCTTGATATTACCACCTATTTGCAGCCTTATTACCCTTAGGTTCTATCGAGAGTCATATATGCCTTATACAACATGCCACAATATGTATTTGCGCTTTGCTTTTCGATTTTGCGGAAACAAGATGGCTATGGACTTTGTTTTGGGTAGAAAGAGTCATATTAGTTAAGGAAGTCTAATTAGATTCAACGTCCACTAATTAAGGAACCGTTTCCATAATAATAAGCGTAATTGTAGCAATCAACAATTAACAACTCAATTTTTTCTTGTATAATATCATTGTAGCTACACGTTTTATACGAAACAATTTACACGACCAAAGTAATGAAATGTAATTTTAGAAAATATAACTATTTTTATCTATTATGTTTCACTAGGTGGCTGCTTATGAAAATTTCACTTTTAAATTTACTCACAAATATCAACAATATATATGCTTTATCTGTATTGTATAACTCCGATGGTAAAGATTTTGCTAACATTGGTCGTGGTTCATTACTTAATAATTACGTGTCATTAGATTGATAGAATATATTATAGCATATGGCTATATCATGGAACACATCTTATTTCAAAAATATAAATATATTTAGTGATTGTTATGCTATTAGTAGCAAGGATATCACTATTTATTTATTTAGATAATGCTTCTAGTAATGATAATGCTATCAACATTTTAAGAACAAAATGCAGTCCATCTTTTCTTGAAAATTTTTTTCTATTAAATGTGCATGTCATATTTATAACTTAGTTATATAGGATGACCTAGAAATATTCATCTCGATTCTTGGTAAATATGATTTGATCAAATTTTGCATCTGAAAAATTATAGACAAGAAATATAGTACCAAATAATAATATTTGTATCTTAATAAATTCTGTGAATTACAATCACAAGACTATCTTAAATATTAATAGAAATATAGAATCCTCTAATTCTTCTCCTCACATTTTCAACTCAAAAGTTTCTCTTATTACAATCACCGAGGTATGAAAAGGGGTGAATCATTATCATAGATGAAGACTTAATAAGTTGCAAAAAAATTCATGGATCACCATAAGAGAAAAGGTTTCTTGATAATTAGAAGACGTGTGCATCACCGCTACTGGAGAAGAAAACTTTTTGATATGCGAAAGATTTGCAGATCATCATCGGAGAATAAGACTTTTTCATGTATATACTTCTTCATCTTCTTTAGATGATCTTCTGATTGTGGATGTCTTCTCTCCAATTCTGAATTACTGTGATAGTTAGGTAAGCCTTCTATTTTTAATTATATATTATAGGAAAAGGAGTTTGTGACAAGTGTCTACACTTTTTCCTTCAATTTGATTGGTCTACTTAAGCCATCACTCTCAACACTAAAATTATATGATACAACTAGAATGGCTGGCGACTCTTCTGGCACATTATTTTTCCATAGAGTTATTTTCACTATTAATAGTACAACCTGATGATAGAATTAGTAATTTATTCCTTTGAAAACAAGTTTAACAATGACATTGATTAATTTCTCATTGTCACCCAATAAGATGAACTCAAAAATTATAGACGTCTAGATTTGTTTTCTTACAAATAGCTTGACTAATTCTTACCTCACACCATGGTGAAACTCAGAATTCAAAAATTGCATGGAGAATGTTGTTGGTACAACTTTAAGTAGTATTAGAGTCAAAGTCATTTGGGTTGTGTATGCTTCTGATATGGAATGTAAGGGTGAGTTAGTGCACGATATGAGTGAGTTAAGCAATGATGCTACTTGTGTACATATATTTGACTATTTAAATGTTGGGTTGACTTGTTGGGCTCTCTGACACAGAAACCTATATTATGTTGTCGTGATTTTGATTATCGGTAACCTATATATTTTGATAAAATTATGTTAAAAGCTCTACCTGGTCATTGGATATTGTGATCACTATTTTGGTTCTCTAATACTTACATGTGTTATACTAGCTAGTTGTTAGCAGTTATAAGGAGTGGGTTGACTTATTGAGGGTTAAATGTCACTTACGCCACGTGATTGACACAAATACCTATCTTGACCCTTGTTTACCTGTATGAGTAGTCTTGTGTTGATGTTATGTAGTAGTTGAGAGGTTGGGTTGTTGAAGTATGTGTTACATATGTCTGGTTGTACTAAATATGTGTCATATATGATAATGTGAGACGGTGATCGTTGTATTGATGATTTTGTGAGCTGTAATCACTATAGTAGTTGAGTTCTTACACTGTTGAACTACGGAAAGGCCTAGTAAAGGTTGGATATGGGCTAATTCGGTGACAGGTATATATTATGGCCTTACTCTCATCTATATGAACATGTAGCCTAATGTTACTGATATGTTGGTTGCGAGGTTGTTTGGTGATTATATGCCATACTGTGTCCTGACTCTGGTTATGATTCTGATGGGTTGATTTGTTCTAGATACCTGTGATATAGTATGAGACCCTATGTTTCTTTTATTTCATAATATATATAGTGTGGCATGTTATATAAGGTATATATAATTTTGGATAGCACCTAAGGATAATAAGGATGCAAATAAGTGGTAATATCAAGGACATAAAGTTTTAAGTCAAAGGAATCCCCTAAATACACATTTGGGATTAAAGAAAGGGCCCGAGTGGCACCTCGCCTTTTCTAAAGGTTTAAATTAAGTTTTACTTTTTGGATAGAACTACGAGTGTATAATTTTCTAATTAGTGGATTTTAAAGGGTATTTTAATAGCACAAAGATCATATATTAAATTTTGGAGTCAAGAAAGTTGCAAGATAAAGGTTGGCCAAAGTTACCATACGTTTCTTTAAGAAATCCTTCTTAAATTTGGGTCAAAAGTATCAAACCATATCTCTCAAAATATAAAGAGATGGAGGGTCCATGACATATCAACTTAAATATCTATGAGTCTAGTTTGCAACACATAAAACTGCACATCAATCCGACTTCAGAATAAAATATTATGATAGTTTTATCATGATTGCCGAGCAGGAAATTGGGTCAGATCGGGACGGTTCAAGCCCATCTATAAGTCGGCTAATTCACCTTTAAAAACACAAAATATTCTGTTTTTGTCCCAAAACAGTTAATAAACTGAAGAGAGAGCTCCCACAAGGTCCCTAAGTGATTTAGGTAAGTTTTTCATTTTTTTACTGTTAAACTTCATCCCCGTATCTAGAAATATGTGCTTTACGCTTTGAAATTATTTTTCTCTCATATTAGTTGTGTTTAGGGCTATTTTTTGATTGCAAAAGAGTGGTGTTCTTGTTGGTTATTCTAGGTTTACAACTGGTGTGTTCAGGTAATAATCTTGGGGCTCTTTTACGATCATTTTTAGGAAGTTCTACGTATGTTTCCTCGCATAAATGCTATATGACAAATTTGTCCATTAATACTCAATTATGAATTGTTTATAGGTGTGTGTAAGCTGCATATATATAGTGTTTGCATAGCTTAGGACATAAGGAACAACTTTTATGAAGAAACTTTGGCCATTTGGACGTTCGTTAGAAAGGTATGTTAAGGCTAAGCTTCGACCCTCCTTTTAGCATGAAATCTGGAAAATTCTCAACATGTCAAATGCGATAGTTTACTATTATGTTGCTAGAAAGAACTTTTGTTAAAAGCATTGAAATTGCAGCTGAATTATTTTTATGATGATATTAAGTTGATATTCCATTCGTTCGCTTAAATTGGACATTCAGTATCTATATATTAATTTATCAGTTTTCTCGACTACCTATCCATATGTTTAGGTGTTGCTCTTCTTGGGGTGGTGTCACTAAAAATAAAGTAAGATTACGAGAGAAATATAGTATTCATAATCAGTCCTTATTCCTTATTAAAACCATATCTGAACCACTTAGAAAGTAACACGTTGATTTCCAATAATCTCCAGTATAATGCTAATATTTAAACTACTAAGGCACTTGATTCTTTTTTAATACTTTCTTTTACTAATTTACATGGAACCAAGTATAAACATTATATGAAGCACCTTTATGAAGATTTTCAGAGTTAAGATCTCATTCTAAATGTTGAGTTAAGTTATCAAACTTATTCGAAATACATATAAGATCCCACGATTCATGTGTATATACTACGACAATGATTATGATGTTATGAGGATAAGTGTACCAATGAGCTAAGATTGGCTAAGATTCATGATATGGCCTACTATGTGCATTCAATATTCATATTATACATGACACGTTATGCATGGACTTCGAGCTATAATTGGAGATATGGGGCGTATTTGCCCAAATAATTATATATATGTATATTGTACAAATGACCACAGTTTGACAAATATGATGTTGGTAGCTACCAGGAAGGACTACTATTGCTAGCATTTGGTTGGGTATGTCATGCATTTGCATCTATATATATGTATTCACGACATGTGATTACTCGAGCATACCATGCATATTTTGATCACTAGGAAGTTTAGTATTGGCCATTAAGGTTACTTGAGTTTTGGTTACAGGTGATATTTCTATTATCCTTTTTACTACAATATTTATGATTTACTTTCTGTCTTACATACCAGTACATATTTATTCGTATTGACGTCCTGTTGCCTGGGATGCTGCATTTTATTTCATGCGTATAGGTTCAGGTAGGGATTCTGATTGATACCTCCACTAGGAACCCAGTTCAGTTGTGAGTTGATAATCTCCACCTCTTTTTGGAGCTATTATAGGATGCTTACTTTTGGTTGTACAGTTGGGTATAGTTGGGGCCCTGTCTCGACAATGTTAGTGACTCTCTAAGAGGCTATTGTGGATATGTTATTTTGGGTTGGTTCTTTTGTGCCTTTCAGTCTCCAGTCATAGGATTGACATGTATATATAGTGTGTGCCTATACCTTTGTTATTCCAGCCTTGTAGGCTAGCTAGTACTTTATCATTTTGGTTTACCTATCTTGTTGTACATAATTTATTATTGACTAGGTCATAACTTAAATGGTCTAGGCTTAGTTTTTCAGACGTTTTGTTACCTGATCTTTTGGCCAGTAGTTTAGTTAACTAGCATGTTAAGTGGCTTACTCGTCCAATGACGGTATTGAGTGCTAGTTACTCCTCCCCTTCTTTTGGAGCATGACATATAACCATACTATGGAATGATTTCGGTATAGATATGAATCTGCTGGGCTTGGTTGTTTTAGATAATTATAATATACATGTGATATTACACATTTACTCTGAGTATTTGTGATTGGCTAGATTGTGGTGTACTTGGCCTTAATTAGGCATGACTCTATATTGATCAATGACATATACATTCTTGTATACTGTTGTTAGTCATCGTGCACTGGTTCTTCTTACCTGGTGCTAGGGTTACCTGTTATCGTCTGAGTGAGGTAATGGTTATTTCTAATCGGACTGTGTGATTCTTGTCTTGAGGCACGGTATGACTTTAGAGGTTCAAATTCAAATAGACTAGTTTAGTGGGTGATTATTCCTATGCTTTGAGACCTGGATGATGCTCCTCGTGATTTGTAGTCTCAAGTGTCCACATTCGAGTATTCGAGACCCGTGTGTCATTTTCAAGGTTCGAGCGTTTGTTGATACTTGGGTCTAGGACCCCGGTGATTACATTTTGAGTTTGGGACCCCAGTGATTACATTTTGGTTTTGGGACCCCATTGGTTACACCTTGGGTCTGAGACCCTGTTGATATTTTGGGTTTGGGATCCTGTTGACTATATTAGGGGGATTCTTTCTCTCGCAGGGGATTTGTCCCACAGTAACGATATTATAGGTTGAGGACCCAATTGAGGTATAACATTATGGGTCGGGGACCTAGTTGATATATGATACTTTGGATCGGGGACCCGGTTGATATATGATACTTTGAATCGGGGACCCGGTTGATATATGATACTTTAGATCTGGGACCCGGTTGATTACTCGTGGATCCACACACCTATACACACTTTGATTGTATGTGGGTGTATCCTCTGGGCTTATTTACACCCATATACAACTTAACCCCTTGATCATGTGATGTTGAGATTTGGGTTCTGTGGTGATTATGTTGGGTTTGATGATGATTCTATCAATTGGATTGTGTACGGGTGTACCTTCTGGGCTTATGGGGGCCCAGTTGGCGTACATGAATAGATACTAGGGCCTTTCACCCGCGTATAATAATATGTCTCTGTTCGGGGATAGCTGTGATATGGGATTACTCGGGTTCATCAGTCGGTACCATTGCACACCACATCGATTGGTTCAGTTGAGATTTAGTGATTCTCTAGATATGCTTACTTCTTTAAGTGAGTTCTGTTTTACTAGATGTATTGCAGTTCTCTATATTTTAGCCTTCTATATTTATAGTATTTCACTCAGTCTGTCGATGATGCCTACTGGATGACTGTTGTCTGTACTCACTCCTACATTTCTACATCTTCCCATGGTTCAGGTCCAGGAATTGGCCACAATTGTTGAGTTGGGAGTTCGTGAGTGTTTTAGAAGACATTGGTGAGCATCAGCAGCTCTTGACACTTGGCAGTCTCCTTCTCTTTTAATGGTCGTCTTTTGTATCCAGACATTGACCTTGTACAGTGTAGTAGCTTGTATATGTAGGAGCATTCCTAGTTACGTATCTTATTATTATGTATGTATATATATATATATACATATAAGTGTGTGCTTGTATCTATCGTAACTCTGTACAGTTGACTTCCAGGTTCTAGGTATAGTGTGTTGGTTTATTCAAACATATCTAATATTGTTGTGACTAATGATTCAGGATAGGTAACCTAGGGTTGGGAATTGACTTGCCTATAGATGGGATCTCATAGGTGTCATCATCTTCGGGACTAGATCATGACAGTTTCAATGTTCCTTGGCAATCATGCCTTTAATTAGTAAACCATCATTCTTTGCCCAGAGAATATAATTTGGATTTGGCTCAGTTTTTCCATCATCTTTGGTAATCTCTTTTGGTGGCTCGCTTCCTTCTTCTAAATTTTGAATCAATGGCTCCGTTGAGAAGAATACACATGCCTTGAGAGAAATGGCAGGTGTAAATGGATATTATTAGCACAAGCAGTGGCAGAGACACGTAGTAATTACGGGATTTATTCGAATCTCATATGATGAAAAATTATACTATATTTTTTTATGTATATATAATAGATGTTGAATGCCCTTCAGTTAAGTTGTATGTCTACTTCTAAAAATTTTGAACCGTTTGAAATTTTTTTTGACTCTCATTGAGCACAAGGATAGTAATAATTAATGTCGAAGTTATACTTGGTGAGTTAGTTAAAGCTTAGCTACTATAAGTTTCATACTAGTCCCATGCATTTTAATGCCTTCTTGGAGATTTCAGTTCCTGAGAAATTAATTTCTTGATCCTAAGTTCAAAACAAAGGACTCAAAAACTTATTTAATGATATGGATACTTAATTTGTTGGTGATTATATGATGAAAATAAATGAAATATTGGTAACGATGAATACCTATTTGATATTGGTAAGGTAAATAAATAATAAAAGTAAGAACCATTTCAAACTTCAAGGCCAAAAATGACAATTTTATATATTGGCATACAATTTGACAGCAAAATGATGCCTGGTCGACCATTGCATTATTGTAAATTCTTTTATCATATTTGTTTATCAAAATATATAATAAAGTGATGGGTCATTGGTCAATTACGTTGTTTAGCCTTTTGTGATGGCCCGCCACTTGATCTTGCAAATAGGGGGAGGAAGCTAGAGTCTTTGGTGGTTTATGGAAGACTCTAGAATTATGTGGAAAGATCTTGTAGTCTTTAGTTTCCTCTAGATTTTTGTGGAGTATTCTATAGAGGGACTAAAGTGTAAATAGTTAGGGACTTGTATATAAATATTAATTATACTTTGGTCCCTGTGAGGTAGTATAAATAGAGGGGGGTCATTTCAGTTGCTAACCATCAAGAAATCCAAGAAGTGTAAGCAATATTCCAAGTGATATAAAGAGTCTTCTTTCATAAAAGCTCTCTAGTCTTCTCAATCTAGCGTTCCATTAGCGGTCTAGTTGAAAGGGGCTTACTTGTATTTGCAAGATCATGAAAGAATTGTGAGCAAATCGACAAGTACCGCTCGGGAGTCTTAGCAAAGTTCTAAGTCTGTGACAACGTGGTAGCAGAGCAGGTTTGTACTAAGGGAAGCATGGCAAGTGGAGGAGACTTTGACGCTACCAATGCCGCCAACGTTATGTTGGATGTTGTCAAGAAGTCACGCAAGGGTAAAACAAAATCTAAGAGGAATGAGGAGTTGCCAATCGAGCTGCCAGCAAGCGAGGTTATGACAACCCATTCACTTGCGGCTGTGGAGTTGAGTAACAATGAGTGAGGTGAGGAACCCGTCAACATCCCGCTCGACATAGGATGGGTCGCAAGGGTGGATGCTTCCAGACAAGTGGTGGAGTTCTTAAGAAATCGCTTGAATGAATTAAATGGAAAGTTCAATACCTTAGAGGAATTCACCCTTGAGGAAAATGACAAATCCAGAAGAAGTTGGACGGATGTAAGGTTGCTAAGTGTGAGGTGAAAGAATCCATCACTTCCTTAGAGCGTTGGCTCATGAAGGCACCAAGAAAGATAGAGGCCATAGGTTCAAAGGTAAGGGCACTTGAGGAAGTCGAAATCGAGGGGAGATATGTTACGCTAGTTGGAGAAAGGGAGGCCAAGATCGAGGGGAGATATATTACGCCAGTTGGAGAAAGGGAGGCCAAGATCGAGGCTCCCAAGCCACCTGTGTTCAAACGCGTCCGTGACGTACCAGAGGTGGAGAATTTCTTATGGAACTTGGAAAATTACTTCAATTATAACAAAATAAGGAGCGATGACACAAAGATCAACATAGCCGTGTTGTATCTGATGAAGATGGCCATATTATGGTGGAAACGTAAAGAGTCGGAGATAGGAAGGGGGTTGTGCACCATTGACACGTGGAAGCAGTTCAAGAACGAGTTCAAGAAGACCTTCTTCCCGAATAATGTAATCTATGAGGCGAAGAGGAAGTTTAGAGGGCTGAGGCAGACGAGAAACATAAGAGCCTACGTGAAGGAGTTTATTACCCTCACGCTCCAGATCCCAAACCTCACAGATGAGGACATGATGTTCCACTTCATGGACGACTTACAGAGATGGGCCAGGATAGAGCTAGAATATCGACAAGTTAGGACCATCGACGAGACCATCACCCAGGCAGAGGCTTTGATAGTGTCACGACCCGGTTAGGGGGTTTAGATGTGACATGGTGAAGGAGAACCCGAAGGCTCTCGATCAAGCCATCATAGTACCAAACTATCCCCTTTTTACTCAAGATTTGCGAAAGCATAACAAATAGACTAATAGATTCAAAGGTTCCAATAGCCAGTTCAATATACCAATCATGATAAACTGT
>JBCEWC010010071.1:0-18047 GCA_038996855.1 Solanum aculeatissimum | reverse complement strand
AGTTTTCTTTAAATTCAGTATTATACAAAAAAAGTTTTGATGGTCATAGCTATAAAACGTAATTTTGCAAACTTTAGCTATTTTAGGCCTTTATGTTTCACTACATGACTATTTATGAAAATTCCACTTAATTAAAAGTTATGAGTTTAGACTCGATTAAATATGAAATTATTTTTATTAAAAAAGTGTTTTACGTTGAATGCGAAATTTTTCTCTACAAATTTAATGATGTATATTTTTGACTTTTTAAGAACTAGAGACGGAGTTTAGACTTGCGTGCATCGACCATGCGACTCTCCTTCTCTCACCATTCATCAACCTTTATTTCTACTACCGTTTTCTCTCTCTTTCCTTCTCTCCACCGCGATCTCCATCATTTAAAGTTTAAGATTAAAATCAGAAACAACAATTAATATTTTTTGGCTTGTGTCTATTTAATCATTATTCAAAGTCATGTATTTATGATAAATATTAATTTATTTTATTTTTTAATTTTTAAAAGTTACGGTAAACTCCACTGATTCGAAGTTTATAACTTTTCAAACGAGAAGAATGTTTATTTATTGTTGCTCGAAAAAGGCATGAAAATTATCATTGTGATTCTCGATATCTTCAGCCTCTCAAAGATGAGAATCGAAAAATGCAACAAATTTACCGAATAAAAGAGAAAGATAGTATATAATTTGTTGCAGATGAAAGGAGGATTTATGCAATAATTATGATAAAGTTAAAGAAAAAATAAGATGAGAAGGACACTTTTTGGATCAAGTTGGAATTATTGATGTACTTGATACACTATTGAAATTATATATATCTAATTTTTATCAATATACCTAATTAAGTGTATGTGTATCTGAATAAATATATGCATGTCTTAAAGATTTACGCATGTATCTAGCACACTATATATGTATCGCCACCTTGTTAATGTATCTACGATATTTTCTGGTTAAGATCAAATGTATCTAGTTTTTTATTAATGCATCCAATTAAGTGTATATGCAACTAATAAAATATACACCTGCATGTAAATAATCGTTTATGAATCATAATTAAGAAATCTAAACTTTGCTGAAACGCCCTCCCAAGAAAGATTAATTTTTAAAAAAAAATTGTGGTGTGTCATATTTTTTTAAAGTTGTTACAAGCATGATTTTCTTCATAATTAATGACTTTCACTTATATATACACACTTTTTAATTAATAACAATTAATTATGTCCCTTAATTAGAAACACTAACAAATACATGTATTCAAATTTCCAAATGTACATAATAATATAAATTAACATTAGTTTAAATAAATTAGTTCCTAATTAAAATAATAAAATTTGTATAAATTATCCTACTTCATGGGTGTGGTTGTATGTCCAATGGGCCCAACAAGCTCATTTATGGCTCCTACCACATCTATAACTGCTTGGACCGGTCTTGTGTAAGGGGGAGTAAGGCTTGGGTAGCCCGTTTTCAATATTATGAATTTTATTAGATTTTGAATTTTGAATACATGTTTGTGGCACTTATAGATATATGTATTTTTAATACATAGGTCTTAAGTGTAATTTACTCTAGATATATCGTATTCAAGTGGATTAGTATGTATTTGACTCACTCACTCACCTCTCTTCTATTTCATATACATGTATTTGAGTTAATTTGCATGTATTTGGGATACATAAACGATGTTACTTGCCATTCTTCTTCTCTCACTCTTCTCTCACCCTATTTTAATGTATCTGGTAGCAAAAAATAATATATTTATGTGTATCTGACTTGAAATCATCAAATTATTAATTTTTTAGGCAATATGTAATTATTTTAAACCATAGAGAGAATTAGTGAATATGATAAGAATGTTGTTCTAATTATATAGTTGTTTTTCTTTTATTGGGCGATCAAAATTGATTTAGTTTGATTTATAAGACCAGGCCTAGATAGCCTAGTTAGTTTATAGGGAAAATTACACAAATTGGATTCAATTGTAAAATTACTTATCGAAAATGGATCCTACTCTATCTATTTTTGCCTAATAGACCAGTGGTCCAAATTATTTATCCACTTACCCCACTTTCTCCTTTCTTATTTCTCGCATGATATCAACATCACTACTATATATTAATCCTCTATGATTCTACGATAGTATATTGATACCCCATCGGTATCATAAAAAATTAGACTCATATTTTAAAAAATAAGTAAGAAAATAAATAAATTGAAGTCACAATCTTGTTTATTAAAAGTAACAATATTATTTATTAACTCTAATGGTATCTATAATTTCTGAACAATCTTATTCATTATCTCTAATGGTATCTATAATTTCTGATAGTATCAAGAAGTAACTGAACAATTTTTCACTGAAGCACTGTTTATTTCTCTTTGATGGCATAGGAGTATATACACTCCAATGGTATCAAGGGAGTAAATGAGTAGTGTTCTCATGGAGCCACTGCGTCTTCATTATTGACACCATCAGAGTGCATGCATTTTGATGGTATCAAATCATAATTGAGCAGTCTTTTCATTGAAACACAACATGTTCCTCTTTGATGCCCTCAAAGTTTGTATAATCTAATGGTATCAAGGAGTAACTTAATAGTGTTTTGACTGAAGTACTGTTTCTTCCTCTTTAATACAATTAGAGTATATATATACTTTAATAGTATCAAATAATTTAACTGGAACATTGTTTCTTCCATCTTGATACTATACATACAACAAAATATTATTTTAATCATGTATAAATAGACTAATTTTTAATTGTCCCTAACAACACGAATCTAAATTAATCAGATTTCAATACAAATACTAATATTAAATGAAATACCCCCAAAAAATAATAATCAATCATAACATTTCTTGAAAATTGGCCCAAAAAAAGAGAAAAAGAAAGAGATTGACAACTTTCTTGGTTGGAAGTGTTGTCCCCATTATAACAATATGGCTAGTCACCAAAACCACCGTCCTAATAAGAGATATCACCATTCATCTTTTATTTTTTTATTTTAAAAGAATTTTTTTAAAATTACTATGGTTGTCATTATCTATAAGAAAAAGATTGAAATGGTAGTTTCCCACCTAACAGAAATCAATCAAATGTAATGATAATAATAATAATAATACAAAAACAAGAAATATTGTGATAACATCAAAAAAAACATTTACCTTAAATATTGTTTGCTATGTCATGTCAAGGGACCTATTTGTTTTCATATAGCTTCTTATTTAAGGATAAAAACACAGCGTTTAAATATATATGTATTAAAAAAAATTATTTTTACGTATCTTTTGATATTTGGTAAGTATAAGAAAAAGTATATTGTATCAAGAGAATTTATATATAATTTTTTTTAAAAATTATTATGGATTCAATAATTCATTGAGTGTACATTTAGAAATGGATAAAACTGCTTTTTATTCTTATTTTTACGAGTAACTTAACGACGAATTTTATAGGAGTTGTCTGTAATTGTGAGTGTGAAGTGGAGTGTTGAGAGTTGCGAGGAGATAACTAACATATGCATTTATATAATTTATTTTCCATACTCCTATTCGATCGATGGATCATGGACAAACATATTTATTAAATATGAGTTCGACTCAAGCCAATAAATTTGACTCAAATTTTGGATATTCACAATTTATTAAATATATATGTATAAAGCAAGTACTCATATATAATTAGAATCTTGAATATGTCTCTGCTTTCAGTAATAACTAATTATAATGACTATTTTTAAGAGAAATATTTTAGCCAATCAAACATAAAATTTGTATCGAGCACATATATAATCTAATAAAGTTGTTTTTAACTAATTGGCAGTATCATCCATCTTGTGTCTATTATTGAAATGAAATTTCATTTTATGAAATTTGTCCATGCATTTAACTTTCTTTGTACTACAAAAATTGAGAAGTATGACCATTTATGAATTTTACCCCATACATTAAATCTATGTATCATAATTTTTAAAGAATTCGAGCAATTTAAATCTCACTTACATGCCAAAAAACATAAATGAGGGGCAAATAATAACATATAAATGTCATTGTACTAAAATGTGACACTTTTTCCAATTACCATTTTGTTATGTGAAAATTAACATTATTAGCTATGCCAGTCCACTGCACATCATGTCAAGGTCCCACACCCAATACTTACGTTGAATCTCGACTAATTTGAATTCGCATTATATAGAACTTATTCAGGGGAAGAATTTCCTATCAATAATTTTTTCGCGTCCAAATCTCAGAATCGAAGATGTCTGATTAAGGAAAGAGCAATCTATCTGCTGCATCAGATCCGTCTGGTTAAGGAAAAAGCAATCTATCCGCTGCACCAGATCCTTCGATGGTAGGCTATTTCTTGTTATTTAATTTCTTCATCTTTCTACCCTACCAATATATATTGAAAATGAGAAGGTTAGGCTGTGGATGACACTGAAATTTTGCATTATTGTACCCCCTATATATATATAATAAAGACAAGTAAATTTACTATCCATGATAATTAATAATTACAGTGACTTTGGAAAATAATTGATTTAATTAGGTGCATGTTCTTTTCAAATTTATTATAAGGCTCTTCTTGCTTTCATTATTCACTATCTTATACTCTTTAACAACAGGCCTATTTCAGACATCATGTGAACCAAATCATAAATATAATTTTGGTAGTACATTTTATGTCTATTATTATTAATGATTTTAGTAAGTGTTTGATATTTCGAATCGATAAAAAAAATTCATAAACTACAAATTCTGACATTGTCTCTATTTTTAGAGCATGCTTAAGACTTACATAATTATAAGTTAGAAAAAGTACTAAAGACTTGGACATCTTCTGAAATGAGCTAATTTGTGCTTTGCATAGTAGTTTACTCTGTTGAAGTCATAATTAAGTCGATGAAAAAAAGTTAGATCTTTATAACAGTTCAAAACTTTAGATGAGATTATGATACAATTCGATATATTTCTAAATGATCCAAGGCCATAAATCATGATAAAATAGTGTTTACTGGTAACCTTTCGATCTTGTATTTGAAAAATAATTACTATCATGAAGTTTCAAATTCTACGGGTGAAACTCATGATAACTTGATGGAAATTAACCATTTTGTGATAATGGCCACATTTTTAATTACAAGTATCAAAAGTGGCTATTTGTGAATCTTATCCAATTTTCTTTGCAAGTTTTTAAGGTTAAATGGGCTGTGAGAGGCCTCCGTTTGGGCCAAGAAATGTTGAAATTATGGCAAAGCAATGTTGTTTTGGGGAAATTGCATATATATACAAAAAAAAAAAAGTAAAATATTTACAAAAAAAGTAGCTCATATTTTATTTATATAAAAAATAGCCCAAAATCATCGAAACTATACATGACTATACAATTTGATTTGCCAAAAGTTATAGAAAGTATACACTTCTATACAATGTATATTACTTATACATGGGTTATACACAAAATATACATTATGATACACAAATATACATCGACTATACATGTCTATATAACGAGGGCTATCTTTTTTGTAATTTTTTAAATTTAGTGTCTCTCAGTATAATTTTATCTTTTTTTTTGTTCCCCTTCAAAAAATCTCTAAAAATCATTGAGGTCATTTATATATATAGATTGATGGTACCGTGTCATTTTTACAAGCATAGTAAGCCTCCGTATAATTAGACCTTTATGTTTGGCTCTTTTTTCAAACTTAGTGTATCAAGCTGCCCCGAGTAAATGATAAAACTTAGGGGTGTGCATCAGTCGATTCGGTTCGATTTTATATATTTTTGATTTTTAAATATGATAAACTAATCATAAATCAATAAAATATTTTTTATCGATTTTCGATTTATCGGTTTTAAGTCCATAATGGTTCGATTTTCGGTTAACCCAATAAGGGTGATAATGAGAATTTACTTTAATAAAAATAGATGGAGTACGAAAGAGTAAAGACTAAATACTAAAGTTGGTAACTAATCACTTAAGCACGGTAAAGATTAAAATATGTAAAGTAGTACTATAGTGTCCTATTACTATTAAATTACTAATATTTAATATTTACAAAGGGGTAAAATAGTAAATTATTATAATCTTATTGGGTTATCGATTTACCCAATAACTCATTAGTAAAAATCGATATCGAATCGATAGCCCAATAATTTTTTTTTTCAAAATCATTAACAACTCGATAATTTAATAACGTTTTTATCCGTCGGTTCGATTTTTGAACCAACCTAATGAAACCTTGTCATTTTTTATACAAATAATAAGTGAATTTTTGTTTTGATTTTTTAAGCACCACCTTTGTTGGTAAAAGGTCCATCTTTCTATGTCCATTTTTCCTGTCAAAGTATTTCAATTTCAATGGCACCTTTCTTCACTAAAGCAACACCTATAATACAAATAATTTAATACCAGAACGTGTAGAATTGGGGGTTCATGGTTATAGATATTATATAATATGGTTAATTATAATTATTCTTCACAAAGCTAATGCTTCATGCCATGCAATTGCACTAATTGTGTGTGTTATCCATATATACTTTTATTTATTTACTTTATTAAAAATTGATATCTTATTTTATTTGTTATAGAAAAACAAATGATAATTTACTATGTTATACATGTTTTAAAATTTGTTATAAGTTGTTGGGACTTTCTAAAATTTTGATTCGTTTACTGGATGATAGGCTTAAAGAATTTTTAAATTTGAATCTGTTACAATTTGGAAGGGATTAATTAGCCTAGTAAAATAAGGTAACTCATTAATTATAGGATTCTAAATAAATCTTCTATTATTTTTTTTTATTTGACGCAACAACATTAAAGTCATCAATGTGTATCACTAAAGTAATATATGTATTCGTGTTTCTCTAAAAAAATAATTTTTGTAAATATGAAAAAAGTCAGAATAAATTGAAATTTGCTCTTAACACCATGAAATTTATGTACATTATACTATTTTTATTACATACAGTTTATTTCATCACTTATCGGTATGCCAAGTCAAACATTAATTGAAATAATGAATGAAGGGTATAACTTTTTGTTACCCTCAAAATTGCGATGAGATAAATTACTCACTCAAATCAATAATAGTTATTCATTATTGACATGACACATAAATTAAAAAGCAGTAATTTTACTTAATCACCCTTATTAAATATAGAGAAATGAATACTAAGAGTAGTATTTAGTAGGAAGGGTAAAATAGATATAAAATGATAAATTATTCATTGATTTTATAAATTGAACAAGTATTGTTAGGTATTCCCAAATAATATCATGAACAAGTAAAAATAGACGAAGAGAGTCATTTCTTTATTTTTATTTGAAATTTCATTTGTATAATTAAAAGAAATTTTTACCCACCAAATAATCGACGATCAATTTCCTTTTTCTAAAAACCTTTTCTAGCTAATCAGATATATAGATTATACACTATTATACATATATAATACATGAAATCTCTAACTTTTTACTTATAATTTTAAGATGTTTTTTTATTATATTAATTTTTTAAATATTTAACTTTTTATTTTTAAATGTCAAGTAATTAATTTTAAAAAGCGTAATATGATCACAAAAAGAACGAAAGAAGTAATTATTAATCTAAGAAATTAAAGTTTAGCCGACTCCTAATAAATTAAATAAAAAGTAAACTGACGATTTTTCAAAATTTTCTTTGTGGAAGCATTTTGAAACTGTCAAAAGTGTTTATTTTTTAAAAATAAGGTATCTGATTAAGTTTTTGTCAAAAAAAATAAAATGCATTTTAAAAATATATTTTTTTTTGAGAATTTTTTTAAAAGTGGTCAAACACTAGCAATTGCTCAAAAGTATTTTTTAAATTGATTAATCAAATATAAATTATTTCTCATCAGAAATATTTTTACAAAATAATTTTTTTTTAAAAACAGGCCAAACAAGCTTTTAAAAGACTTTCAGAAAAGCTTAATCAACGTTTACTATTGCTAATTTTTATTTTTTTTAAAAATTATATGGCCAACCACTGGCTGCTTCTCACAAAAAATCATATATATATTTCTTTTAAAAAAACAACAAAAGAATAAAATAAATTCCAAATCTTGGACTGCCATCATTTTAGGTATATGAAAATAACCATTATAAAGAAAAAAAAAGAGAACATATTGCAAGGGGTTAATTAATTAATTAGGCCAACCCTCTTTAAGGATGGAAATTAATATAATAACAATTAAAATCAATGGCAAAAACATTCTATAAAAGATTAGTGCAAAATTAATTAAATGGTCCCTACTGTTTAATAATTTAGGATACGTACGTTATTGAACATTCAACTGCGGCAATTTGTAGTTTCCATACTAATTACTCCCTGGTTTATATAATTTTTTGAGAGTCAATTTGACTAAATTATAAAGTTGAATTAAATTATATTAATTTAATATTTTTTAATAAAATTTAAAATATTCAAAAATTGTATAAAAAATAATATAAATTACAATTTTTTCATATCAATATAATGAAAAAATACTTTTAAAATATTAGTTAAAATTTATTTTATTTGACTTTTTAAAAAAAAATAGGAGTACGTAACTACCAAAAACAATAGTACTTGATTAACACGTTGTTCTAATCGATTTGGTTGATTAGGTCAAGTGAAGCCAATACATTATTGTCCATAAGATTGAGTCTGATCGGTTCATATCTATTATTTTATTTCAATTATCATAAAAATATTTATATTTACAATTTAGTATTGTCATAATCCTTATTTAATTATTTCTATCAGACTATGGAATAATAATATATGAATTAATTATTCTTGATTCCTTGAACCTTTTTATCTATTGAATAAAGTAAAGGATATTTCATAAACAGACAACTTTTTTTTAAAGAAATATATATATAAATAATCCAAATAATTAATAAAAAAATAATGCTAAAATAACTAATACCAGCATAACTCTAATATTGACTTATTTTCGAACCAAATGACCCAACGAGATATGACTTTGGTAGCCCATTCTTAATAAAAGTGTTGGTTTGAATTGACCCAATTCTACCCATATCTTTCACATTTCATGTCATATATTTATTGTCTTAATTCCTAGCTCCCACCCCACCAAGAAAGAAAAAGGAATAAAATAAAATAAATAAATAAATAGCAATACCATACACTATAATGTCTTTTATGATGCCTATAGAAAGTGATATTCACACTTTGGCTTTTTATATATCAACAATGAATCTATACTTTTCTCTTGAAGTTTCTTCACTTTAATCTATAGGGTGAATAAAGTTAAATTCATGAAGAGTGTATACTTTTTCCACCTTTCTAAAATGTGCTTAATTTTGAATTGGGATAAAAAAAAAAATTCATAAAATATTTATTGTTTTTAAATATATATATATATATATATATATATATATATATATATATCATATTTAGAAAATATTTACCACTTATAGTAATTGTGTTATGTATTAAAAAAATTTATTTGTAATATATATGTATTAAAATATATTATTTTTAATTTGGTAAAAATTATATATTAAAAAATAAATTATGTAAGAAATATAGATGTATTACACTATGTATAAAAATAGTTTTACATGTAATATAGATGTATTAGAAGTTTTTTAAAATGTATCAGATTTACTTTGATTAAAAATTTGCATTACATATAAAAGTGAATTATGCATGAAATATTACCTATAAATTATAATATTTTTTTTAAATATGTAAGTTTCATAGGTCTTACTCATAAAGCAGGATTTTTCTAATGGAAATTCTAATTAATTAGGTTTGAAATAGATATCAATTAAAAACCAAAAAAAAAGTCTTTATAACACACATGCAAAGAAAAGTGACTAGATTTATTTTTTGAAAAAATAGTAGTGTGATTTGGCCTACTTGATAATGACAAGATGCATAGTGCTAGTGGTTTTCATAATATATTCGATGTAATTATAATAATATATTTGATATAATTTTGTAGTGCAATAATTATAATAATATATTTGATATAATTTTATAAGTTGAGTCTAAGAAGAATGAAGTATACATATACCTTATCGTAGAATACTCGAGTCAAGTTTTTATAGAGTAAGTTCTCTCTTAATGGCATTATATATATCCTACCTTTTCTTTGAGTATTATTTCATTGGTTTCATGTCCAATCAGATGAATACGATAATAATATATTTAGTATAATTTTATATAAATAAATTAAAAGAAATGTACACAAATTATATCCTTGTCTATCGATTATTATACATTTCTCTTGTAATACAGTGAACATACTGCTTCATATTTTAGATTTTAGATAATTTTTATTGATCCTGTAATAATTGAGCACTATCCTAATTGTCAAATATATTTATTTGTGTGTACTCTGTTCTTTTCAAAAACTTCGAGGAGGCAAATGCTCCTAGAACATATCTAGTTTTTGCTCGGATTGGAGCTTCGCCTCCTCTAAGAAACTAAACTAATTGTGTATCATAGTTAGATAGCGATATTATTTACAATAGATACATCCTCAAATAAATAAAAAATAATTAAAATAATTAATAATTATAAAATGTTCCTAAAAATTACTATACTTTTGAAGATAATTTTTGAGAATGAAATTTAAATAATTATTTGCAAATTAAATAGTAATCCAATTAAAGTTAAAATCTACTCTATTAAAAAAAAAACAAAAAAAACAAAAAAAAACACAAAAGTCACCTTTTTAGATTCCCCAAATCACTTCCCGCAATCCCTAACCCCTTAATCAGTAATCCCGTTTCTCTACTGTCGCCGCGATTTATATTTTCCGGCCAGCAAACTTCACAATCCTTCTTCCTCCGCCGTCGTCTCCGCCGTGATCTTTATTGGTATGGACACTTTTTTGGAACTATTGTGTATTTTGATTGGAAAATGATCGGGAAATTGAGGATTTTAAATATGTGATTTTTGTTTAATTTGTTGCATAATCCAATTTGGCGTCAAACGCTGTTAGGGTTAGAGTACTGAATTTCTTAAATTATCACTCGGATAAGCAAACTTCAGAAACAGGAACGTAAAAATCCAATTTTTGATTTATGCTAAAACACCTAGTATCTCTTTTTCTATTTTCTTTTGTGATTTGATATGTAAGGATTTAAAAAGTAGTATAAGGTTCTATTCTAATAGATTTCAAATTTTTAGTTCGTTCTGTGAACAGTCATATAGCATATGAAGCTAAGAAAAATTGGACTTATACTTTGTAAAAAGTTCAATACTAGTAGTAATTTCTATAAATTCTCGAATTAAAGGTAAGTATCGTTCTTGAAATCTATGTTGCTCGGACTCTCTACAAATGTTGTTGCATCCATGTCTAGTTCTCCAAAAATGCACATTTTCAAAGAGTTCGACCCAATATAGCTTGAACTAGATATATAGGGGCATGGTGACATTATTTTCCTTAATACTTGAATTTTGTTTGGTTTTCCCCCTTAAAACCCAATGATTGTTAGATGTAACTTATTATCAAAGAAGAAAAATGCTGATAAAAGTGATTGTCGAAGTAGTGAAGGGAAAAAATCTCAAGGAAAATGTGTCTTTGTTGCATCATTTACCAATAGAAACGTATGTGGTCAAGGTACAAATGCAATTGGAACTTTCCAGTTTTGAATATAATTGCAATTACAGCCTTTGATTTAGAATTTTAAATACATCTATTACAGACTGTGAATTTTGAAGCATAAGTAAAGAAGTGTCAAGGATTGACCATTCCAACGAATTGTCCACGTAGCCTATCTGGGTTGCGAACTATTTCGGAAGTGTCTGTGCCAGGCAAACTCCATATGGGGATAATCTGTTACTTGTAAAGTCCAGGAATAAATGCTTATTAAGGACTTAGCTGGCTGATCTGCCATTATAGGGTTCCACGCTCTGATAAACTTCAGCTCGGGAAACGACGAAGTCGCTTCACTTCAAAGTAGGTGAGCAATGGATGCTAATGAGTCCACAGCAAGGACAATAAACCCTAGGAAGGCGGATATTGGTGGTAAACCGTTCATTCTCATCATTTGTGGCAGCCTTGTTTACTACCACTGTGCCTATCGGAATTCTAGTCTTGTCTCTCTCATCTCAGACGTTTTTATTGTACTACTTTGTTCTCTTGCCATTCTCGGACTCCTCTTTCGCCAGATGAACATCTCGGTACCTGTGGATCCACTTGAGTGGCAGATCTCTCAGGATGCTGCCAACAGCTTTTTTGCCTGCCTCGCCAATACTGTAGGTGCTGCTGAGTCTGTTCTTCGGGTTGCTGCTACTGGCCATGATAAGCGCTTATTCTTTAAGGTTGTGGCTGCTTTGTATGTGCTGTCATCTCTGGGAAGGATGGCGTCGGGTGTTACCATTGCATATACTGGACTCTGCTTTCTTTGCATTTATATGCTTGCTGACAACTTGCAACTGATTAGCTCGAGGTATCCAGGGAGAAAGGACTGCACGAACACAATTCAGGATGACTAAATTGATTTGATCTGTTTCGGAGGGTCGAAGGAAGGAGTCCATGCATTATTTGCATTTCTTGCTACCAGTTTTGCCAGGTTCATCATGTGTTTTTGTCATATTAATGTGAATTCTCTTTCTAATCATGTCTGTAGCCTTCTGATTTCCTTACATATCCCTGTAATATATTCCCAGTCCCATGATGATTGTCTCCCCAGTTAATAAGGAGACATGATATAATTTGTAAAAAAAAGAAAACAAACACTTGTGATGTCAATTGAAAGCTAGGTATTTTTTCAAAAAAATTAAAGCAAACACTTTATTATGATACCTACAAGATTGGAATTTACAATCTTTGTGGACATTGTGGATTTCAATGGCCAAAATGGCAAACCACAAGAATGAAACTAAAGTATACAAGGATGACTGTGAGTATTTGATGCTTTCCAAAGATGAAAGAGGAATCTTGATTTCCAATAACATTGGTCCATACTTTTGTGTTTGTAGGAGAATCCTAGCCAATTGTTCTAGGTGTCAAGTTTTGCTAGAACCATTATATTAGAATTGTTTGTTTGAATGACACTTATTCTCATCATCCATGTCAATTTGATCAAGTTGAAACATTTTTTGTTTAGAATCAAATATTTCCCTCTGAAAAGTACCAATCACGGATAAATTATTCTATTTCGTTGTGTTCTCAATCACTTGTGGATGCACTGGATATGCTTTATGCTCACCCATTTTAGTGTCGAGTTCATGAGCTACTTTTTACTATGAAAAGGCAAAGTACCATACAGAGTTATTAGAGAATTTGAAGATTTTTACTTGTACGGTTGTACCAATGAACTACATATTGGCACCATTTAGACTAGAGTGTGTGCTTTCAGACTTACAAAATTTGTGCCTAAGTTATTAACCATATAAACTATGTATGTCTCTCATTATGTACTCATAAACTGTTGGAAAATATAATCATGAAAACTAAACATGCACACAACCTTTAAGTCAAGACATTTCAATGTGCATAAAAGCACAAGGGAAGGAGGCCCCTACGCCAAGTATATTAGCATAGGGGCTGCAAGGGTGAAGTTGCAAGAGTGGTTTGGCACTCTGGGTCAACTTTCTTTTGTTCTGGCTTTGATTATCATCTTCATAAAGGTAACTGTCATATGAATTCCCTCTTAACTCATTCATATTTAGCCCTTTCAAATATCTTGGGTCAATAATACAAGGAAATGAGGAGATTGATGATGATGTTACACATCGTATGGGAGGAGGGTGGCTAAGACGGGGGGCTTGCATTCAATTCTTGCATGATAAGAATTTGCCATCAAGACAGTGGCCATATCTAGAATTTTGAGAATGTGGATGCATTATTATGAGAGGGTGGATCAAATTTATAAATTTGACCGGTTTGACCTTTAGGTTCTTTACTTGAACTCATTAAACATTTAAAATAATAGGTCCAAAATGAATTCTTATTTATTTAAGTAGTGATTTTTTATATATAGCTATATTTCATGTTGAAGATATATATTGAGATAGTTTGAATCCATCCAATGTAATGCTATATCATTGAGTACTAAATAGTTTTAATGTACACATTTAGTTTAATTTTCCCTTTCCCTATAAAAAATTAAGAATTTTCGATGTGACAAACTCGAAAAATTCCAATGGTTAAAGCAAAAAAAATTAAAAATAATGTTTACACACAGTAAACACACCCCAATAACCACTTAAAGAGGTGTTATCTAATTTTAGAATGAAAAATAAGACAGTTTAAATTTCTATCCTCATTTATAAAGGTGCACCCAATCATCATCGTATTCTATGATACATCAAGTGTGGGTTTACACATCTATATTTTTTTAAAAATCATAACACTATTTTACGTAATCTTGGGAGGAAAGCATGGTTCACGCGCACCTGGTGACCTCCTACTGTATATGCCCTTGCATCAAGACCTAAAAGTAAGTTTTCAAAAGTGATTGTTAAACCAACTATGTTGTATTAGGTAAATTGTTGGTTTATCAAGAACTCGTACATTCAAAAGATAAAAGTAGAAGAAACGAGGATGTTGAGATGAATATGTGAGCATAAGAGAGATAGGATTAGGAACAAAGATATTTGGGACAAGGTAAAAGTGATCTTCGTGGTCGATAAGATGATGAAGGTGAGAAGGAGATGATTCAAGCATGTGAAGAGGAGATGCATAGATGTCCTAAAGAGGAGGTATGAGAGTTTGGATGTGGTGGATCTGAGGAGAGGCAGACATAAGTCAAAAAGATATTGGGGAAAGATGATTAGACATGACACGCCTGCAGCTCTCCAAGGACATGACCCTCGATAAGAGATGGAGGTAGATGATTCTGGTAAAAAATCAGTAGGTAGTCCAATGTTGTCTAGTTTCTTGTATCAATATTAATATAATATATTAAAGATTAGACGTAAGTCGAACAAGTATTGTTTTTGACATCTTTTATTTGAATCGAGGGTCCATTGAAAATAACTGCTTTACCTCATAAGGTAGGAATAAAACTGCATACAAACCAACCTCGTGAGATATTATTGTTATTCATAGTTTGCCCAAATTCATAAATTAAACATCCAATGAAAATAGATAATCATATATGACCAAGAGTATAAGATTGGAGGAAAAAACAAGCAAATAACACATAATTTTCAAAGGCTGGCAGTTACCCTATTAGAGTTGATAAACTGACCCCTTGTTGATCATGAAAAGTATGACAAGATACAAATAGGGACCATACATGATAGTGTCATTGCATTAAAGTTTATGTCATGCATTATTTGTCAAAAAAGAAGAGGTGCCTTCCAAAGTAAATTCAAATGATGATATATTCTCTTGGCACCATTGAAAAAGATGAGCAGCTTCACTATCTCACCTAGCTATGCTTTAATTTGTTTTCATCCAAGTCAACATAGTGCCAATACACACACACAAATGTTCACTCATTAATCCCATGGAAAATTAATGGCCAACCTCTTCTGCATGATTCTTCCCTTCCCTAGCATGATGGTCCCCATGATAAATTAATTAATGAATTCAACCAAAAAAAACAAATTACATGTATGTACACATATCATATAATATTTTAAGTGAGGTCTATGAAGTACCAGAAACTGTTTCTGATAGACCTAATTAGAACCAAGTACTAAATTGGTGTCCCAACTATCGAATTCGAATCGCATAAGGCCAATTAAAAGGTAAACACTTCTCATAAGGAGTTTTGTATACTTAGAATTTGAATCTGAAACTCATGAAAATATACGTAGCAATAAAACATTACCATGTTGGTTAATATTTTTGGTGCAAGTAAAATTTAAAAAAAGTCAAATTCTAATGTCATTTTCTGATTTGATATGGTAACAATGGAATTAAACTAGTCAAGTAAACTATAAGACTTTTTTCAAAAAAATAATTTAAATATCATGAAAAGTAGTTTTCTTGGGATGCAGTAAGTGTGGACAAAGTAATATTTCTCTCTAGAGAGAGTCATGGGTCGTGCCTCGTGAACTTGTCTAGTAGTTAAACAAGTTTGAATTGTTGAACATTAGAAATGGGTTGTTATAACCATGAGCTCATATACAACTACCTCCTTTATATATAATTTTTATTTAAAATTTACTGATTCAACTAATTTAAATTTTCATCGATAAGTCACGTGATTAATTTGAATTTATGCTAAATATGTCCAATAGGAGATTAAGGAGTTTGAATGGTAAATAAAAAATGAGTGGTTACATCAATGATCTCTCTTTGATCTTGATGTCTGGATCAGTTTACGTGCTTCTCGACTCATTTTACGGAGTATTTGTTAGTTTTCACTAATAATGAATATTAGGTACTCCTGTTTATCAAAACTAGAACAGATGAAAAGAAATCAATTGGTAGTTTCCGCTAATAATGGATACTAGGTACCTTTCAAGGAGCTTATTTTTCTTTGATTTCCTCACCAAAAAATAAAGAGAAAATAATTCAATACACTTAGCTCTCATTATGTGTGGAATTCGAAGCAAAATTGACCCCACAAGGGAAGATCAGAAAATATTGGCAATACTTTTTTTGTACGTAGCAACAGTGTCAACTACAGTATTATACATTAATATACTTTGATGAAATTCTTCGAGTAATGCTACAATTATTTTCGTGTGATCTAAAAGTTGTGATTTTTTTTATTTTTTATTAACAATTTCATCTTTATAACTTATGAATTTGAGTCGTAAAATCAGCTATTAATGCTTACGCAAGATACTTTTCCTAAGTTTTTTCATATTTTAAAAAGTAATAAAACATTGATTAGTATGAATGTCAAAGTTCATATCTATTGCTGGCCTAACAAGGCTAAGAGAAAGACAATACATAATAGGCAGGCCACCAATGCCTGGTTTTTTGGGATTTTTGTCCTTTGTTATATTTATTAAATAATTGCAAAAATTCAAATATTTATTTATATAGCCATAAAATCGATCAACAGCTACTCCTTCGATACGAAAATAATTATGCATCGTTCATATATTTCTCCAATAAAATAACTTGTAATTAATTAATCAAAATCGTTTAATGGGAAATTACAATATAGTTAGAGTTTTTAATGGGCAAAAGGTTCTTGGATTCTGTATTTGCTCCAATTATGATTAAATTAGTGGAAAAAGTAGACTTTTTGCTTATTTTTTTTATTTAAGTAATGAAAGTTGCGATAAATTTAGCTTTCATTTTGTCATAGATTTTAAATTTCTTTTTGAAATCATTGTTTATAAAATTTGTTTAATTTTGAAAATTTATCATCAAATTTTTTTCAAGTTTCAAAAATTAGTTCACATTAACTTTAGAATGAAATTTCACTTTTACTCGTAAATTTATAAAAAAAATTCAAGTAAAATATATTTCCAAACGCAACATCAAATTTCAAACATTATTTTTCAACAAACTTCAAAGTTTCAAGCTTAACTAAATCCATGATCAAACATCAATTAAAAATTCATTTAACTAAAAAGGTCATGTCACAAAAAAGTTAGAAATTCTTGTACATACGCAACTATATATTCAAATTTTATTCTTTTCTAATTTTCAATTTATATAATTAAGAAAAGATTATATGCTTTAATTCATTAGGAATTTTCCTAATAATCATGGACGACAAGCTTCTAGTCCAAATAAATAGGTGAATTATTCTGATAAAGTAAATTATTAATATTAATAGTTATCTCTTTTTTTTTTTGGTTTCCCACCCGGTGTCCGGTATCCACATTGGAGTCCGACAAAATCTGGGTTCGCGCCAAGAAATCCCACATTGGAGGGTAAAACACTCCCTAACAAGGATGACTCTGTACCCAAGGGGACTCGAACCCGGAGACCTCTGGTTAATAGTTATCATTATTATGTTTTTACACCAAAATATTTTAGCACATGTTTTAAGTACTTCAAAATACTTAAGGAGTACCTTTAAAAAAAAAAAAAAAAAAAGCTAAAAAGTACCCCCTGTTATAAAACTGAATTTAAATTAACTATAGGCGGAACAATAAAAGCAGAAGAGGAGAAGGGAATTCAGATATATTT